>BGPR01000257.1:693752-787175 GCA_013235015.1 Araneus ventricosus
TGAGTGAAAAGTATTCTTAATAAATCCTATTTTGTGCACTTTTTTCTGGTCTGATTTTTTCGCAGGTGTGTAAATGCCTACTTTGATTAATAGTAAATCTGTAAACTAAGCGATATTTGACTAGCAGTTTTTTAGTTTCATTTCAAATTCTGCCATGTACTACATCATAAATTCTGCTGATGCTGAATTCAGCTTTCATGCAGTATTTTAGCTTATTTTCCTGCTGCAAATTTAACTAATGACTTTACTTTTCGACTTCGTAAATGAAATTTGCTTAACGGTTTTCATATACTTTTATGGCATTCATGCTTTAGAGACCCGGCTGAAATGAATTTATTGCGTGAAGCATTTCCGCTAAGAACTGAATAAATCGCGTGGTTTACCACAATTTTGAAGTCGCCTTAAAATGAAACGAAATAGCTTTTGTAATAGGTAACAAGAAACAAACTTTAAATTTGTAACAAAACAGTTAAATTTTTCCTTTGCAGAAACTGGAAGCCTTACTGTTTGCATAGAAAGCAGAAATTGAAATAAATAGTCAATAAATTTGCAATCGATTTCATTTCCTGCGAAAGTGTGCACTCCTATTTAAAAACTCCGTTTTCTACAAGATTTGTTTTGTATTTTCTCATGATTTTACTGGACTGCGATATTATAAAACTTCTGAATTCGTTTCGGTCCGATATTTCATATTATAAACGAAGTTTTTACCTTATCGTGGTCATTGCTTTTTTTTCCCTATCATTTCATCTATTCGTTTTCATCGATTGATTTCATATTGCGCTTTAAGATATAAAAATACATAACAAAATATTATCTGTCAAAAACAATCAGGAGTCAAGTTATGGAATGTTGTAAAGATTATTTTGATAAATTTAGGAATTAGAATATATATATATATCTCCGTAATGCATGTAAAAATCGTTAACTATTAGAATGTTCCAAGTTGTTGCTTTTTTCTTTTTCTCTCCAATTGAAAAATAAAGCTTAATTTTTGTTCCAAGAACATGCAAGAAAACAATTTTGAGCAAAATATTTTATTAAATATTAAACCATATATATTTACGTATTTAATGGAGTTATAATAAAATTATAAGCATTATTGTTCCGAAATAATTTTTCATTCGTTCAAATGTGTTCTTTTTTTATTATTTTTAGAACATTTTAAATTATGGTAAACATTTCTTTGCCTGACATTTATTTTATTCCTTCCACTTCTTCAAAATCCAAATAGAATCATTTGATGTCTTTCAAAAGTAGATTCTGATCCGCAGTAACAAAATATTTTTGTTCGCGCCACATTTCAACCTAATCTTTCCATTTTATAAGTGAAATAACTAAAAAATCCATTTACATTTTCCAATTGGTTGGAATAACTAGATTTTCTTTCCATCTCTTTTCACCGTTCCAAGGACTACATTTTTCGATTTTTTTTATTTATTTTTTTCATAACTATTTTTTGTTTATCTTTATTTTATCCGGCGCTCGAGTTCAGAGGAAAACATGTGCTTGGAAGTGAATAATAATAAATAATAGGCTTAAAGAGGGAAGAAGACCCTCACTTAGATTCGAAGCGTGAAATATAAGCCCACAAAGCTTCTTCAGTATTCTCAAATCTCTTTGACAGAATCTCTTAAAACGCCTTAAAAGTGTCGCTTTTGAATGTTGGACTGTTAAGCCTCGCGAGGGGAAAAAATAAATACGATCTATCGAACGAGAGAACGAAAAAAAAAAAAAAGCTGGAACCTTTTATAAACCAGCACAGGATGGCTAGCCGTATTAACAACAATGGATGCCTCGGAAAAAAGAAAACACAGAGGAAGATTTTTGCACCACACCTAACACGCATCGAGCGAGCGATGGGAAAAAGCAGTATTATTCGAATGTTTTGAAAATTGTCAGTATGGTTTTGTGTTGTTGAAAATCTTGGAAAATATTCACCTGCGTACGCCCAGAGTGGTCTTGAAGATGGACCTGTTGATACAATGGATCTGGGTAAGCAGATGGGGAAGGTATTATGGAATTAAATACGGGTGCGGTGTATATTTTAGAATACCATTAGCTGCCTCAGCGATGGAATATTCTCTGCAATCTTCCTTTGTGCATACTGAGAACTCCTCTACCGCGACAAATGAAAAAGTTGATAAGGAACTATCGATCAACAAATTATTGCTGTTATCTTATAGTTTTTCGAGTCTGGGGAAGTGCGTTGAAACTAAATATCTACTTTGGGAAAGTTAAGATAAAACTAGATTTATTCTATCCTTTTTAATTATTTGCATTATATTATCTTGTATCTAGGCTTCTTAACATTTTGTGTTAGTACTCTCTTTTAGGCTAAAAAGTAAAAGTTCTATTAACTGAAACTGAAAAAAAAAAAAATTCAGAAACTTTATTTTTTTTATTAAACTCTACTCATTTTTTCCCCTTCTTCTTCCTTATACGTTATTTATACTCAAGATCTGAGCAAACAAAAAATTAACATTCATATCTTAGCTATAATTTAGCATTCGCAATTCCCAAGGCTTCTCCGGCCGAAATGCTTAAAAATTACTCGGTTTCCGCACTTTTTTTAGATTCGTGAAAATAGTTAAATATATTCATAAAATTTATTTAACCACTTTATATATCATTCGAAATGAGATTAATGGTAATTGCGGTATGTATTTCTCCGTGGAATTTTTCTGTACTCTACGTGACAAGCTAATAAATAAATGAATCATTAATCTAGATTAAATTGCGTTGTAACTACCAGTGATATATTATCAGCCATTTTCTCTTTGACAACTTTTTATAACAGTTTCCCTGTATTATATGATCACTTAACAAATTTGATAGCGGCGGATCAAAATCAGCAATCTGTCTCTAGACGCGGATACGGTATTTAAGCGGGATATGTGACAAAAGAGTGGGGGGGGGGGGGTTGTAGAGAATGCGAACGGGAACTGAAACACTAAAATGTCAAGATCAGATTTCAATCTACTACCAAAAAGAAGCGCAGATATCGCAACAGCAAAAAAACCCCATTTGTTCCATTTTAGTTTTTTCATAAGAGGCACTTCTCTGATGTCCACAAAACCGCATTCTCTTTTGCTTCGGAACGAACGACTTTTCTTTCTCACCGAGACACTCACAGCCGAACTCTTTGTTTATAAACGACCTTAATGCAACACAACGATTATTGAAATACTTAAATACTCACGCATCACGATTTTTTCCCTTCTTATTTACTCTCCCTCCCCCCCTTTATTATTTTCTCCGGCTGGCCAAACGCGGATGAAAGATTCAGTCGCACAGTTCTCTCCATACATCTTCTCCACCAGTTCATCCATCATGACAGCATGCGCAGCCCCAGCATTTCGAAGGTCTCTCGTCTTTATTTCCCGTTCACGAGTGCATATATTTCCTCGGCAGCAGCATTCCTTAATCTCGCGCGGATCAATAATTTTTGATTAATGGACCCTGCGCTCGAAACATGTTTATTTCTGTTTTGCGAAGCGTATTCATTTAGGGCAAAACTCCCGCAAGTGAAGCGGTGGTTATTAATATCCCTGGAAGAGAAGTGCTGCTCCGACAGGTACTTAATGACAGGACACCCATAAGCGTGACAGTGCCCGGCCCTCCCCTCCCGATTGCGATGTATATGAAGTATCTGCCACTCCATGTTGACTTGGAATATACATCATTCCATCATCAGCGCGCTTTCTCCTCAAAACGCGCAGGCATCGAATCCATGTATGCTTTGGAATGATAACCACTTTCCGTTAAAAAACACCCAAGGAAAAAAAAATCGTCTTCAGCTTGGAAGGAAGACGTATATCGTTCTAAGGCCTGTCGGTCTAGGGTTTCTTTTATATGTTTTTAAGCTCTTCAATGCCTAGTTATCCTTGATTTGTTCGCCCTTTGTAGTGGCTACTCATAAGGTATACTCTCGACTTTATTTGAGTTAAAGTGACCTACACTGTCTGGATTGAACTTGGACTATCCCGATTTTTCGGAACTCTGTTCGCATTGAAGCAGTCTCCTGAATTTGAATTATATGTCCTTGATTGTCAGTGAATGGTTCATATTAAAACAGGTTAACTAAATATAATTCAGAAAGCAGTCTATTGCAGAAGCTATTATTAAAGTCAACTATTTATTCTATATAGATTTTGGCTACTCTAATATGAGCAATGTGGATTGGGAAAAAGGTCAAAGTAGCTACAAATTATATTATTTTGTGTCTGTTCTTTTTTTTTCAAACGATATTTTAATAATAAACTGTTTCTGATTTTTATTTTATCTATACACTTACTTTTTAGAAATGTCGCTTTAGAATTTTTCTGTAATGTTTTGAAAAACAAAAGAACGTTTTTATATCAAAATGTCTGTTTTAGAATTAATTCCTTTTCTAATACTGTGTCTAAATGAAATAAAAAAAATCAAATGACTTTTCCAAAACAATGAAATGCAAGTTCCATTACTTATAAAAGTAAATGAACTTATCACAAACGCAATGATACAGATAGAGTTGTCATCACTCTGTTTTCCCAGACATATCTCAATATTCGCCATTGATGATTATTGGAGTTTTCTTGTGGGAAATTCCCATATGTGTGCCCAGCCTACATTTTTATAGTCATCAAAATTAACGAAAAAAAAACAAACAAAACCTTCTTTTGTCTGCAGATAATTTCCTTCGGTTCATTTTGAGGCGAGTTTTGGAAAGAGACACCGAAAAAAGAATTTTGTGGTGGAACCACAGAATTCCGTTTGACACCCCACAAGAGACCCTAATGGTCCCTTTCTTTCGCTCTCAACCTATGATTATACCAGAATAGCTTCCTTTGTTCGTCATTGTTCGAAAACCAAGAGCGGCCATTAGTCCGCCCTCTGGTAGGCCCACAACTTCTGTCTCTGTTCATTCTGTTCTGATTTCCAAGTTTACCTAGAAAAAATAATCATTATGATGGCTTAAAAATGAAAGAAAAAGAGGGAGAATTGTAGACGAAAAAAGAAGAGCTTCCTTGGGTAGGGCGTGTAGCTGAAGATAGTGTGCGAATGCCAATGCCATGCAATTACATCTTGATATGCAAGAAGCTGTGACTTTCAAAAAGTGCATCTGTTGTTTTTCGTTTAATCGAAATTTTCATTTTGGAAGTGTTAAAGCAAAAGAAGCGAAAATTGACGTATCATTTAAAATGGTATTATTTCGGAATGGGTATATTATGTGAGTCTTAGTTCTTCCTTTCAGAGGAACAATTTGTCTTACGTCTTGTTCTACACTGCGCCTTGAAGCAATGCCAGTGGCGAAAGTGGTATGGAGCTGCAGCCTCCCCATATCTAAACCGAAATTCTTTATATTTTTTCAAATCACTACACCTGTTTGATCTCTTTTTTTAAAAAATAAAACGTGGCAGCATTGCTTTCTGCCTGTGACAGGCTCGAAAATTTTCCCGCTTTTGTAGTCATTGCACTCGTACTTGTAGCGTTAACGCGGTCGAAAACATTTTTTGGCTAGTTATTTCTTTGTGATTTTATTAAATTATCGAAAGTATTGTAGTGTCCTTTGTGATTATTATTGTCAGATGAGTCAAGTTAAAGTGTTTTGACTTACATAAGTCACGAGGTCAAGGCGATACAAAATTTTCCTGCCCAAAATCCTGAATTCGCCACTTAGCTATGTACTAATTGATTCAAGGTTAATGAAGAGTCATTTAAAATTAAATTATTTGGGAATGGATATACTTTTATGTGAGTCAATTCTTCCTTTCAGTGGATCAGATTGTCTTATGTCTTGTCCTACTGTGTCTTGAATTCTATGCACTAAACAGTATCATAAGTTAATTTAGCGCCGTTTACTAATAAAGCACATATAAATAAAAATTAAAACAGTGGAAATCGGCTTAAGAAATGCCAGATTATCATTTACCTTCATAACTTATAAATTTTGGTGGGAACTCGAGTTTGGCTTTGAGGATTTATGTCCATATTGTGCACGTGCATCCGATAATTTCAAAAATGTGCCGAAAAGTGAAAACCATGTTTGAGTGATGACAATCGAATTGAAATTTATGCCTGCAAGTTATAATCTACCAACCGGTATTAAAAATAAGCAAGAATAATTCCTTTTATCTATTATGTATTTCATGTTTGAGAAATATAACTGAATCTAATCCAGCTCATTTGGTTAAGAGAGACTACCAAAAGTAACGACACAGCTTTCCTATTGTCTTTTCGATGTACAGCAGAATTTGGCTAATTTGAAGCTGATGGGAAAAATTCGTTTTATTCATAAATTCGAATTAAGAAAGACCGGGTCGAAGAATGATGTACAGCAAGAGAAAACGACAAATCTTAAACTAAAAATGACAGTAAAGATTTGTTTTTAATATTTAACAATTTTAATAAATAATGCATGATTAAACAATAAGTAATTTGAATAAAAAAGTAACAATAATTATACTTAAAGAATTTCAATGCAGAAACGGCTTATAGCACTTTTAATGCAACAAATGTGCAATAAAATTTCAAAATAAACAGTATAATTTACATCTGACTTGTTCAAAGTTTTAAAAAATTAAGCATTTTCATTGCTATTTTTTGTGGAATACATTATACAGCAATAAAATCCGAATGAATTAAGGGAGGGAGCTTAAATAATTATTCAGTTACGGCCATTGAGTACTTAGGGTACGAACTCGTATTTGGCAACGAAAACAATTCATAAATACAAACAATTTCTTATAGTTTGTCGCTTTGATTTCAAATTAAACGAAATAGAGTCGAATTGCAGACGATATTTTAACATTATGTTATTAGGAAATTCTAGGAGCAAGAGAGGAAATTCGAATTAAAAACGTTCTAACGATGTTTTACTATATTTTACTTACATTTCCTTTTTTTTTTCAACGTGCTGTTCATTAAATGCTAGATTAAACCAGTTAAAAATAAAATCGCATCCGCTTGCTTGTAGACTTGAGAGTGCTTTATTTGTTGTTAACGCATATTTTTGTAATTACCACCAACTCTACTCAAAACAATAAATTTACACATATAAAATATATTTTATGTATATAATTTCCTTATGTAGATATATAAATTAAAAACTTAGTATTGATACTTCATATATATTCTTTTGAATGGATTAGTGTCTAAGATGAAAGATGTCAAACTTGCGGTCCACCACGAATATTTTTGTAGCGCAGCAAGCATGCCACTATGTAACAACATTTGTAACAAAAATTTCGTAGCTTAATTTTTAAAAATCCTAATTATACATAATTATAAAAACGAGCCGCACTTTTCGACAATGACCAATTACTAGTCATATCGCATCGAAGCACCATTTCCCCCACCAATTGCAGCGAATATTTTGCCAGCCTATAATAAAATAACCGAGTTCCAATACTCTTTAGATTTGAAGGCAAAATTTAGTGAAGTTGGGACGTCTGAAGTTTAGAAATATTTGCCAGCTGGTTTGGAAACACTGAAACCAGGCAGGAGGAAGGGAGATTATTTTCATTTCCGCGAAAGGAGATTATTTCCATGTATGGAAGTACTTATCGGTCCGAGCAATTATTTTCACTTTTCAGAGGAAATAAGTCTCCATTCAGATCCAGGATTACTGACGTTTCACCTGGGATCAGTTTAGAAATGAATCTTTGCGGACAAGCTGTCCCCCGAAGTAGGAAAGTTGGTAGCAGAGAAGAGATGCCAGGAGTTGGGATAACTTTACAACTGTCCTTCTTCTTTTTTATCCTGTGTTTTCGATATAAACCTACGTTTCTTGTTACTTTCTCGTATACGAAGAGAAAGTATTGTAATCGTCAAAAAATTCGAACTCGAGATTTTGACGAATCTCCACGTTTTAGACCTCCCTGATTCCGAAAAACACAATTTTGGAATTATGTGTGTTTGTGAACACGATAACTCGAAAACTATTAGAGCTGCGGGGATGAAATTTGGTATGTGATCTTTACACATAATTTGCAGGTTTCTATCAATTTTTGGACAAAATCCGTCAACGGGAAGTCTGTCTGTCCGCGTTCATGTGAACATTATAACTCAAAAACTTAGAATAGCTATATGGATAAAATTTGGTTCACAGTTTTATCATCATCAATGTAGGTCCGTATCAAATTTTGTTCCAAAATTTGGACCAAATCCGTCGAAGGGTTGATTGTCTGTCGGTCTGTATAATCTCATATTTTTAATCGCAATAACTTCTTTAAAAAATTACTAAGATAAATGAAATTTGGTATGTGGCCTTCTTACCTTAATTGTAGATTTGTGTCCACTTTCTGTATCAATCGGTTAAAAAAAGGCGTTCAAATTGCATAATTAATTTTTCTAATCCGATTCTCCATGCCCATGCTTACTGGTAGCAATCTTTGTGCACGCGGAAGCTATTGAGCGAATTACGTCACTTTGTCCTTGAACCGGCAAGAGTGGAGCCTAGCAGTGTGCGATAGATGCGTTTTAATCGGTACGGATCTCTTTGATTTTGATTCTTTACCTAAATATTTTACAATCACTATAATCTACAATGAAAAACCTTCTGATAGTCATTGGATTCTGGGTTACAGTAGGTTCGAATTTTTTTATCCACTCGGGGGGAGGGGAAACAGCACCTTTTTGGAGAAGTATACGAGAAAGTTTAGGGAAGACCACTCCCGCTGGTATAAATATAAAGGATTTTTTCCCCTTTCAGCCTACCTAAGATTACACCTGGTTTATTTGACTCGTGATAGATTTCAGTTTGACACTCTTGGTCTAAGGCGGTGGTTCCCAACCTTTTTGGTTGTGCGGATCACCTGTTGTGTAAAAAAAATTTCGAGGCCCACTAACTAAATATACAAGTAAAAAAAATGCAAACACACACACAGCGTGTCCACACTTATCGTGAGGTCCAATAGCTAATTTCTAAACCGTTAGAGATAGACATATAGCTCCAATTGGAAAAAATGCTTTTAATGGAGGGAAGAATTATAATATATGTTTTTTGAGTGAATAAATATATTCCTGAAAAAGTTACGAAATCTAGCTTTTATACAATCCCCCGGTCCTATCAATCGTATTTAGTAAAATATTTCTGACACTCTAATATTTTAAACAAAAAAAGTCCCACTCTTTTGCGACTGAAACTGCCCGAGTTATGGAGCTTTGAATATCGCTGACCTAGATCACTTTACAGCATTTCAATAGGCGTCTTGCACACGATTCACCAATCAACACTTAGCAGTTGCTCGACGAGGCCACTGATTGGTAAAAATCATGAAATTCAAAGCTCCTTAACTCCCTCAGTTTTAGACGTTTAAGAGTGGGACTTTTTTTGGTTAAAATTTTAATGTCAAGAATATTTTACTAAATATGACTGATAGGACCGAGAGAACCGTATAAAAAGTTAGAATTCGTAACTTTTTCAGAAATATATTTAGTGACTCAAAAAACATAAAATATAATTCTTCCCTTTATGTAAAGCATTTTTCCAATATCTATCTCTAATGGTTTAGAAATTAGCTATTGGACCAAGATAAGAGTGGACACCCTGTATATTAGATGGCCTTATATATTAGTAATTAGTGAAGCTTACTGTAAAAGGAATAAAAATATATTGTTTTATAAAGCAAGAAACATGTGAAGACTCTTGAAGCTCCCCTGACTTCGACTCTTGGCTAATATTTCGCGGCCCATTAATACACTATCCGAAGCCCACAAGTGGGCCGCAGCCCATGGGTTGGGAACCACTGGTCTAAGGAATTTGAGCTAGTATTTTTACTTATCTCAAAGGGCTTTAAAGAAGATTTTTGATCCTAAATTTTGACATTTCTCTACATGGCCATTTGATATCCATTTCATTCAAGATCAGTATGATTATGATGGCTTGATCAACATAATATTTCCTCGAGACTATTTTGAAATCGCTTAAAACGTTTGTCATTTTTTGAAAAAAGTTTTCAAACATTTCTTTTAGAACTGTCTCTGTCGCAACCATCATCAAGTATTCGAATGGAATTGCACATTTGTGCTAGGCTGACTCCAAGTCTGTAGGGATCGCCTACTCAAGTGCTCCATCTGGGTTCGCTGTAGTCATTTACGCTTAAAATGACCATCCTATAGGGGAAAAAAAGAAATTAAATAAATAAAAATAAGGAGAAGCGAGAGAGAAAAAAAGAGAGCCTGGAGTCATATCTATCCATTCATCCGTTTTGATTATTCCATTATGAAGTCCGTGAATTGGAGAGAGCTGACAAAAGATGTATGAAAAAAAAAATCACGGAGTGCTGTGAAAGCGCTCATTGTTATGTGATTTTATTTATTATTTTTATATTCTTAACGACAAATGATTCCTAAGGATTTCTTAGAAAGTACTTAGTTTTATCGTACACTTCATGTTTTAGAACGTATACTCATAAACACAAAATAAAGCGCTAACCTCAAAGAGTTTTATGGAATATTTTTCACTGTGAATATATTTTTCGTTCGGTAGAAATTTTTTTGAAATTCTTACGTAGTGGTATTAATGAATTGAATACAATACTGTTTGTTGCTAAATGAGCATGTTGACTGTATCTCTCGTTTTCGTATTTTTGTAGTTTGCTGAAATGAGATGGATTTTAATTCGATTGATAAAAATATTTTTCTGTTATTCGTCGACACGTTTTGTTTACATAATTTTGAACTTTCATTGGAAATCTATATGATAATTATTTACTTGTAGAAGTAGCTTTTTGGATGTTTAAACAGCATCTTAAAATCAGTAGATGTGATTATATTCAGGATTTAAACGGAATTCCCGATTTTTTTACTTTTACAAATCTGGAACTTCGGATTTTTTCAGATTCATTAGACTAAATTTAGAGATTTTAGAACAAATATATCATTAAAGTATTGTAAAAACGAAACACTTTTAGAATTTATCAAAGTTCTATGAAGTAGTCGAACTTCTTGTATGAGTAAATTAGTGAAGATCGAGTCGTTTTTTTTAATATGCATTATTTATGTGTATCACATGAGCATTCTGAATTATTCGAGATTATGTTAGATTTTTACACCAGGCTAGTTTCAGAAGTTTTGAAATGGAGAAGGAATCACCTCTGAATCAGTTGTATAAAATATTTTTTTCAAGACTAAAGAGTTTCAATTTCTGGTATTTATTGTTCTTCGTAAAAATTTTCTTTATTTTAAATGAAAGTAAAATTTTGTTTAAGTGGATTTATTTGTACTACTTTTTAAGACGAAATTTGGGTTAAAGTTAAGTTTAGGGTACGTAGCCGTTTCTCCATAATTTGCATCGCCAACTTTTTGACTCCAAGAGGAAGACGGTTTAGCGATGTGTTTACATTTGTTTTGGTTGCGCAGTGACGTTCAAATTAGTGTCTGGCGCGCGCATCATTAAATTGGAGTTCTGCGCTTCGAAGCTTCGTCTGAATTGGTCAGCTATGCGCTAATTTAAATTTGATTGGGCGATTTAATAGAATTTGCATAATATTTCGCTTGGAATTTAGCGGTTTTATTTTTGACAGTTTACAGAATTTTTTAAAAGAAGGTAGATTCCTAACATTCAATGAAGAAGCGAAGCTACTAGTTACCGGCTTTGCTGAAAACGGAGCCGCTGATGTTTTTTTAAGTTAAAAAAATTTGTCCGGTTCGCGTACGCAAGGGAACTGTTCACTGCTCGCCCAAAACAAATATCCTCACATTGCCAAACCATCTTGCTCTTGGCGACAAAAAGTTGGCGATGCAAAGCGAAGAGGAATGGCTCCGTACCTTAAACTTAACTTTTACCGAAATTTGATTCTATAAAGATTACCCGGAGTTTACACAAAGGAACTTTTTACGAATTTATATATTTAAAAGCAGCATTTCGGTAAAAAAAAAAATAGTTGATCGGACTGCACTAAAAAAATATGAGACACACTTATAATTTTATCTGATTTAGAGAATACTTTAACAAGTCCATTTTATAAGGGCTCGTAAAACAACGCTTCTTTAATTTCTGTGGTTTTTATTAACAATTTTTATTACTTCACCTTCACTAATAAAATTAGTTATGCTCATTAGTAGGCACAAGGTAGAGTTCTTACTTCTTCTACTTTCTTAATTCATATCTTTATCAGAGATAATATGCATATTAATAAAGGTTAAACTACTGTTTGTATTAACCTGCTAACATGTGTATGAATCACTACCTCTTGCTTTATATTGATTTTTTTTTTCCCATTCTTCTGTTCTAATTTAGTCTCATAATAATGAATCTATTCACCAAAAGCCGTAAATTTCTCTTTTTACTCTTTGACCTTCACGATTACCTTGATCTTGTTTTGGTGCTCGTGATTCAAACCTATATTGATTGTATCTACTTCGTGTTTTGGTTGGCCGGAGATAAAAGTAAGTTGCGCGTCACGAGCAGTTGATCTCGCTTGAGACATTATACATATATAATGCTCTGAAATGTGAATGAATTATTATTTTTTCTGCAGTCTATCTTCTTTTTTTTCTGTTAAGGATTCGTATTTCGCGTGTTTAATCAGAATGCTAAAACTATTAGCCGTTGTAAAATTCTTGAATGTTTGCTTCATTCGACATGTGTAACTTAGATTGCTGTAACCGTCATACTCTTTTGAAATTGTCCTTTACAGAACATTTTACTACGAACAGCATAGAAGACAATGCAACGGCTATTTGCTTCACAGCAAATGAATCGTTTTAAAATTCTGACACTCTTTTAACAAAGTGAGATTGATAGTGTATCAACAATTAATACTGGAACAATTACCGGTTCAGAGAACGAAAGAAGTTAACGAATATGACCATCATTTTTACCATGTCCCGTAACCATCACCGCAGTTTTATTACTTCTTGTGATTATTATTTTTCTCACATGTCTCTGGGTCTTCTTTTTTTTTCTACCGCTTCTAATGCCGACCACAGCATCCTGTTCGAACAAGAATTTTAATCGCCATTTTCCACAGCTGTCACGACTTTTAGCTTGCACCTTTTGTGCAGGGATCTTGTCTTCGCTTTGTTCATGGGCAGTCATTAAGGGACAACAGCACCTCGGCAATTCCTTTTGCCATCGTCTTCTTCAAATGGTACTTGCTATGGGCTCGGTCGGCAACGTATCTTTAAAAGAAAAAGAAGAAAAAAAAGAAATGAAAGGATCTTCCGTCCTTTTTCCTGACTTAGCCTGCAGTTCGTTAACTTCGCCATTTCACTATCCTCATCCAGCTGCAATGACTCCAACAGCCATTCACCATTTGGTCGAAAAGAACTGGTATCTGTTTCATTATATTCCTTACCATCACTTTCAGTTCTCGCTTTATTTATTTTTTCACTCCCCTCGCAACACGTGAAAAGAGCGGTGCCTTCATTCGACGTCTCCGAAACAAAAACACGGGCATCACAAAGCGATTATTATATTGTGTGACTGCGCAGCCTACCATTTCGGTTTGACTTTAATAGTTTGAAGGATCCACTACGCTTGGGTCATCCCAAACAACAGCTGCATATTTCGCTTTTTCCCCCTCTTCCCTTTTTTTTGCACAAGGTGGTTTTCTTTCCCCTCTCACCCTGTTTTATTTATTATTAGTATTATCATTTGCTGCCCCTATGACCGTGAATGGGGTGTCCATCTGTCAAGAGGTTGACTTCTATTCCCTTATTTCTTTCATAAGGTCTGTCTGGAGTGATGGCGCTATCTATCTATTGTATCATTTTCTAACTGAGTTATTGTCGCGATTCCGAAGACAAAAACTATCGCTGTCACACCGTCTGGTTGTCGGTCTGAACAGACAAAGTAATTCATATTATTATTTTTATTGTGTGTGCGTGTGCTTTTATTTCGCGCGACATCAAACATTCGCGCCTTGTTATCAGTCACGCATGTTGTAGCATTCGATGGAACAATAATTTCTATTTGCCGACATTATTTGTTCATGCCTCACATTCCCCATGCTTTTATGAGAATCGTACAAATGGTGGTGTACTCCATTTTCCAAAAAGCGAAGGCCTTTACGTTCTTTTTTTTTCCCCAGCTCATTCTGCTTAATAAGTATAAGTTTACTTTTTCAAATGAAAATGTTTAATTTTGATGATTTGTATTCAATTCCGTTTGGTAGTGTTCCATTATAATGGATGTACTACTTCGAATTCTTTTATTATAAAACTTAGATTATACTCGATTTAGAGTCTAGTTACATTTTATTATTTTTTTTGTCGATGTTCTTTTAGCAAGAACTTTTCTCACTGTTTCAATGAAATTGCTGCTATTTTCAGTTCTTTATGCAGAATTGCTGAATCCTCTTAGATTTTGTTATATTTATTTAATTCAACATTATTCGGGGTTTAACTAAGCTATACTGACGCCCCTTTTGAAAAGCATGAGAAATATTTTTGGACTGCACCTCGTAGTTTTGAACCGTGGTCAAATGACGAGGACGGCGCCTGAGGCGGCACTCACTCTCTGAACTTCCATGCCATGCCAGTGGGAAGACATTTGACTTCGACGGATTTAAGATACATCACATCTTCTTTGGAAGAATCAGTTGTCAAATCAGAAACCCAAACATCAAGTCTTCTTTGGAAGAATCAGTTGTCGAATCTGAAACCCATACATCAAATCTTCTTTGGAAGAATTAGTTGTCGAATCTGAAACCCAAACATCAAGTCTTCTTTGGAAGAATCAGTTGTCGAATCTGAAACCCACTGGTCCCGGAAATTTACCACTAGGCCATCGCGATTGTGAAATTATTAGGTGAGACGGATTTTAATAGTATTAAACGAGACGTACAGTGTATTTTACCATGCGCTGATATGAATTTATTTCGAATATGCGAGCTACATTTTATTGTTTACGAAACATTTTTCATGTTTCAAGTTGCATCATGTAACTTTAAAATTGCATTTTTTTTATACTTTAATTGATTTGAAGTTAACACTTAAATAAATAGATGAATTTTTCTTGTGCGCCTTTTCTACTTAGGAACTTTTATTAGTGCCAGATATCGAATTCTAAATATATTTTTGTTTTCTATTCACAACTTCATTCATTTCTTTCATTGCCAGAGGAGTTCACGACTTATTTTCTCAGACTCCGTAACGAATTCAATGTAACCCTTTTGTAGCTTTTCCCATTTAGAACCATGTTTGCTCTGAGCAGATGTTATGACAAAAGCACAACAGATCTGTTGAGGTGTGAAAACTTTCAAGTTCATTTAATTACTTCTGAGTGATTAATTGATACTGAAGGCATTCTAGATATGCAAGCGGATGCGTTTTCCAAACCATGTCTACTACACGTAATCCGTCACTACCCTCATTATCTGCATAATGGAGCTTTTAGCAAGCGCGCATCGCAATTAACTTTTGTGTTTACATCCGTTTAATTAAAAGCGCAGAACGGGTTGTTCGGGTCAATTTAAAAACCCTCGCAATACAGGCTGACGGAGGCTTCTGATATGTAGCCACAACAATCGCTTCACTTCTTGATGTTATTAATGCAACAACGGACGGGAAACTTAATTCCAGGGAAATCATGTATTACAACTGGTTTGCAGACGATAATGGAGAAATTGAACTGATGCCAAAACGCTTTATCTTAATCGTGGAAATGCAATTATTTATCTTTGTGGTATTAACAAACGATCTCGGATACACTACAAATGAATGCGCTTTCTAATGAGATTATGCGTGTAATTAGAGAGTATTGTCCTTCTGTTGTCAAATCAATTCTACGTGGAATGTATTGGGTTGATTATTAGATTTTTCCATCTAATTTTCGCTCGGGGAATATATTTAATAAAGTCAAGTAAGATTTTTCACTGTGTTCTATGTTCTACTCAAATTTTTCTGCTTTGTGTATTTTGTGTCACAATGCTTAGAATAGATATTAAGTGGATAAAAAGTTTCATTCTAGCATTTTATCCGGCGAATTGATACTCTTCTGTTTCCTTGAGTATTATTTATTCATTTTTCGTTCGTTTTTTTTTTTCTGTTCGGTTTATTTACGTATTGTTGTATTCTCATAGAATTTAATAGTGGTAATTTGTTTTTAAACTAGCAGTACGAAAGTGCACTGGATTATTTTTAATAATATCAATCGCCTCTAATTAAAAGAAAACACGTTTGATGTGTGAATCTAAAAATTAGTCAGAGATCAAAAGACATCTGACTTATTATATTTTGTATTTTTATAACTTGAAAGTAGCAGAGAAAATGTATTTATGTTTTTTTATGGTGTTCACAATTCGGAGGAAACACGGCACTTCAAAAGACCGAGTGTTTTAAAGTAGTAATTACACGAATTTTAATTTCGCGTCTGCCATAAAACTTCATATACGTAAAGTAATGTAAATAGTTTTGTTTATGAGACATGTAATTAAAATTTCGCATGCTCTCAACATAAGTTTCTTGAAACAGTCTTCTCTCCGCTATTAATTTTTTTAAACATTTTATTCTGAAATTTGCAAACAATTTTGTACATTTCATACAAACATGCCGCTTCTCCATTAGGTTATGTTAGTTTTCTTGTTAGGATGGTGATGAGAAGAGAGTTTATTTCCCTTACGCTACTTGCACAAACACACCAATTTCGGTCGATCTACATTTTGTCCGCGGTGCGTTGCTTGGTGCTCAGTATCGAATGCTGTAAATTGTTTACCAAGTTCATTTGTTTTTTTGTGACAAATATAAATCAGAATAGTATTTGTTCGATCTCTCATAATTTTTGGCCATTATGCGAAGCATAAAACGTAATCTATCGATTAATAATTACTTTTATCTAATAAGTCTAAATGCTTTAGTTTTTTCGTCAGTCAACATATGGTGCTCAAATATCTGTACCATTTCGCATGAAGAGGCATCTATTCTGGAAAGTCAAACAAGCTACTTTTTATATCAATGAGTTATTTTTCTTGTTTTCATTTTCGTAACAGTAGTCCATGTTAGTAACTTTCATATTTTACTCTTTCAGGTATGAGCTAAGTATGCGGCCCAGTGCTTGGCATTCAGGAAATGGGAAGAGGTCTTAAATATTGGAGGAAACTGAGATCCTAAGAGGATCCAGTCTGAGATGTCTTCAGAGATCACTTACTTCCCGTCCGAGGAGGAGGACGACGGGCGGCTACAGGAATGTCCCTGTCCTTCAGAGGAGAGGAAGAAAAGAAAGAGGAGAACAGTCAAAACCAGTGGCCAACCTTTCTTCATCAATGTCTTTCACACCGTGCTGCTGGCAGCATGGGCAACTAGCATCTGCCATGCCCAACATGAGGGATCAGTGGTGGCATCCTATCGGACCTATAATGACTCTATCAACTTTACCCACGTTGTTGTGGACTACCAAACTGGACGTGTGTACGTAGGGGCCACGAACTGGCTCTACCAGTTTAATTCTAGCCTAGACGTTGAATCCAACGTGAGGACTGGACCCGTCGAGGACAGCATTCAGTGCTTTCCCACCGGTTGCTCTGATCAGCAAATGTCCACTGCAAATAATGTCAATAAAGTGCTAGTCATAGACCATGAAGCTGGCATGCTCATTGCATGCGGGAGCGTGCACCAAGGAGCCTGCCGGAGGCACTCTCTTCAAGACATTGGCAACTACGAGAAATTACTTCCTGTTCCCGTAGCAGCCAACGATGAAAACTCTTCAACCTATGCCTTCATCGGTCCCGCGCGGTACCCGGGCTTGTTGCCCTCTCGGGTTTTGTACGTGGCCACTACAAACAGTCGGCTGGGGCCTTACAGAGACGTCGTTCCGGCAATATGCAGTCGGAGTCTTGAACCCAACAAGCTATTTACCATCATCGAACGCTCCTTCTCGTCCATTGCGCGCGTTGATGTCAGCTTCCACTTACGGGACTACTATCTGGTGAACTACGTTTTCGGATTCCATTCTGGAGATTACGTGTACTATGCAACTGTGCAACGCAAATCTCATCTTCGGGCCCTGGAAGAGTGGGGCTACATAACGAGGCTCTCCCGAGTGTGTGTATCCGACGTGGGATACGACACCTACACGGAAGTGACGTTGCAGTGCTTGGGTGAAGACGGCACGGACTTCAATCTTTTACAGGATGCTAGTGTGATTAGGGCTGGAGGTGATCTGGCAGCTGATTTACACATTGATCCAGGATCTGACGTCCTGGTTGGAGTATTTGCAGCTAGTAAAGATCACACGACTCGACCTTCAGCCCATTCTGCTCTATGTGTTTATTCTATGGCAGAGATTGAACAAAGGTTCACTGAAAATATTCATATGTGCTATAATGGAAGTGTTCTGACTAGAGACATGGATTACATTGCTGGGAGTATTAATCAGTGTCCAGAACCCGGAGTAAGTTAAAAATACAATTTCTTTCTTATTTTTTATTACTTTTGAATTCCATTTCTTAAGAATAATTTGTATGCATTGTTGAATTCTTACTGTTAATGACTGTAAAACTAATTTTAAAAATTTCAAATGTGATATCTCTTATAAGCCTTCTAATTTTAACTCATAATTTATATAAAAAATATTGAATATATTCTATGTGAAATATATTTATACGTTCCTTCATATTTTAACCTAGTACATTAATATCTTTTAGGTATTTCAGCTATAATATTAAACCTAAGCAGACGTAATGTTTAATCGCCTTTTAATTCATCATTGGAAAAAGGCTAATATGTATGTTGAACCATAAGACTTAGCAGGACTAATAATAAATGTGTTGTAATCAATTTAATATTTTATAAAATGCCCTGTTTCTTCTAACACTCGCTTTCAATAATTGTGTGCTAAAATTGGTGCCCTTTAAATGCTGAACGTTCGCATTATTTTATAAACGAAGGTAATTTAAGCAAAATACGATAATGTCAACGTTACTGATGTTTTTCTCGATATTAAGGTTTTTAATAGCTTCTTACGAAATCCTTCGTCAATTCACTGAACTGCCTTTTCTTGAAGTTTTCTTTAATGTCTGTACTAAAAATTGACATTCAGATTGTGAAAGATTTTGCCAAAAGTAGTTTTAAAAACCTTCAGCTAGTGAAATTCATTTAATAAAGTGTGCTAATTCATTTAATAAAACTGTAATGGTTTTTACTGTGCTTTGAAAGACACGATACTAGTTCGTAAACTTTGAAAAAAAGATAATTTTTTGAAGAGTGTTTAACAAAATGACTGAGAGAAAAGAATTTACGACGCAATATTCGTTTTAAAGAACGTTTAAAGAAACTTCTCAAAATGCTTATACACTTGAAACAGCGATTGCATAGAATTTCACTTTAAAAACGCATTTCAGATAAAATGGAAACCGGAGACCTTTTTATTTAATTTAGTCCACATGCATGGCTCCCGCCCTCCTTCTATGCATTATTATAACAGGTAGATAAGGGCCCCCCCCCCTTTCCGTCACAATATATCGTTTTTAAGGCATTTTGTTTGGCGGTTCTGCAGTTTAAAGCGGATGAAATGCGTAGAGCAGCTGTTACGCATTTTGTTTTCTCTGCACGTATTATATATACCTAAGATATTTTGAATCTCATTTGAAAAGCTAATGTGATCGGGATTTTTACCGTACACACGTATGTGTGTGTTGAGAAAGAGCGTTTCCTGTGATATTTGTTCTTTTTCATTCGTTTGCTTATTTTTATTTCTACGCATGCGTGCATTTGCACTTCTGGAAAAGATTTGGTTCAAAGATTCTCACCGTTATGACAAGGAGAATGTTTCTCGTCATTTTTAACTTCTTCTTTTCGATTAGACTATTATGATAATGAAGAGGAAAAGGTAGATGCGTTAGTACTTAGCATATGCTCTCTGTCGTTCGTTACTCTACCAGCTGTAAAGTGAGATCATCACGATAAAGCTGATTTTGATGATATATCTGCTTCGTCTTCATCTTCTCCGCTGAGAAAGTTCTGCAGCAGATTTTTTTACTCCCTTATTTTTTTTCAACTCATTCGTTCCTCCACGCTGGCTGACTGAGAAAAATGCTGTAATCGAAAAACATACTCGAAATTGAATCTGTGACTGTACTTCGTGTTTTTATTACCGAACAACAAATCCATTTACTTTTACTCTTTCGTTGTCGCAGAGAATCACCCTGCATCAAACAAGCTTTTTTTTAATGCGAAAAAAAGTCGTCTGCTTCGCTGTTGCGTGTTTTTAAAGAGTAAACTAAAGCTGTTTGATTTGATTATTAGGATAAGTGCAGATCTTTTTTTTTGTTAAAGTGAAGATGTAAATAACATAAATGATGTAAACTGGCTGAGAATTATTTCTTGTTAACTTTTAATTCAAACAGATTCTTATGTTCTGATATTAACATTTCTTCTTTAGTTCACCTGGGAAAGGATAGTCGAGTTTTAACTTTGTAAGGAGCTCAATTTTCAACTTTTTTCTATAATTGGAAGGAAACACTTAACTCACTTTTATTACAAAATTTCTTTAATACTAATTGCCATACCGTAATTACAGAGTGAGATCTCTTGAGCTAATTTTTAGCTCTACAGCAATATCTTCATCATAGAGTATTTCCCTTTTCAGTGCTTTTACAATTTTTCTACTGTGTTTCGTTTACAACACAAAAATACGTTTAAAAATTATATTAAATTTAAAACTAGTTTTCAAATATTATGTGAAACCAATTAAATTGAATTATTAAATAATATGATCAAACGCAAATCTCTGGAAGGGATTTCATTGTGCATAACTCTTTTGTTTTATTATAAGGGTAATTAATTCTTGCTTTACGTTTTACACATTATTTGAACTTAAAAACTCAAAAATTATCTTAATTATGATTAATTATATACATGTGCCAATAATTCGAAATAATAAAAGATAATTTGTTAAAGCAGTAAAAATTATTACGCTTAGACGTAAACAGTTTTAGAGAAATATCGATTATTGTTTAGCAACGGATTCGGAAACCCTCCGCGCTTTTGCGCATGCGCCGGGCGGAGTTATTTTCATCAAAATAAGGGGGAACGTGAATAATGGAAGGGTGATGTTTACATTTTACTGAGCGTGATCTAACAAAGAACTCCGAAAATGCGCTCATATGACTCATTACCTGACACCCCTTTCCGGTGTAAAATCGTCCAAAAGTGGTAGTTTCGGAATCCGTTGCTGAACAGTAGATTGGTCACACTGTTTTCATTATTTGTTCATCCCGGCTACTTCACCTGCTGTTTTCGACTGTAGAATCGAATTATGGCAGGGTTTCTCGCACAGTTGCAGTTCTGTTCAGCGCACGAATCTTACGCTTCCATCATGTTCTACCTCCTCATTCTCCGAACATCAATTTCTTAATCATCTCCCAGGAAGTGAATCATCTCATCCTTCTTCATTCGTTGACAGAGCGTCCCTATCATTAAATGTCCATAATCAGTTTTGACACTTAGATGAAACAACAAGAATGGCGTTACTCGCAAAACATTTTACTGAAATTGCAGAAAAACTGTTTTATTTTATTTGGGAAAGAGTTTAGTGGAATATCGAATTACTGATTAAAATACAAAATAAGAGTTCACTGAAAGTCTTAAATGATTTTATGAGAAATATCTTTTGGTTTTATGGGCAATACTTGGTTTCAGAATAATCTGTACTAAATTTAAATGACGGCATTTTAATTTTAGTTCCTTACTATAGGCAAATCTGTATCTTGTACCCATGTCTAATCCGAAAAACGAAATGGAAGTTTTTAATAAATACTTCGGGGCAAGGAAATACTTCTAGTCTTAGACCTGTTGGAGTAATATATGAATTATTTCATTATATTATTTTCATCCGATATTAATATAATTTATTTAGTTTCCTTTTATTTTATTTCGATTTCCTTTTGTCTTTTGCGAAGAAATTAAAATTAAACTGCCGTGTCAGCTCCGCAGAAAATATTAATAGTTCTGTCCCTGTAAATCTCCTTCACTGTATTTTCTAGATTTCTCTTTATTTTAAAATTTATCTTTTAATCTTATAAAAGAGCATATCGCCGAGAGTCACTACCGTATAGAGAAGTCACCAAGTCTACAAAAAAATTTGACGAACTGATGCGGTCAATTTGAATTTTCATTTAATTATTTCGTTACAGAAACCTGTTATATAAGCATCAGTAAATTGACCGTAGGATCTAGAAATCTGTAAAATAATTTTTACTATTTATCATAACTGCTCAAATTAATCAAGTTTAAACTGACCATTTCTCGAAATTATAGTTTTGGAATTAGTGACTTTGCCCGAACGACGACTGTATACCACTTCACCTATTATATCTGTCAACAGTTTACTTAAATTCCTTTTAATTTTTTACTTTTAAAATTGTTTATTTCAAGTAAACGAGGGTTAGTAAATGCAATACTAGAACAGCACCAAACATTTTTTTAAAAAAATGTCTGTCTTAATTTATGGTATAGATACATTTTGTTTACACCGTTGATGTTATCAGAATTATATTTAAAAACTATTCGTAATGATAACAGCAGTTTTGTAAATTCGCTCCTTCATTGTCAAAAATTATCCATGTTTTCAAACAAAATTCTATTTCCCTTGGTAGAAATGGGAGATTATTTTCATTGCTTTATCAGAATTGTCTTCTCATTAAACGCAAGAAATTCGAATTTCATTTGTATATAATGCTAGACTTTTGCCTTAATCAGTACCATATTCCAAACTTTTAAATGAATCATCAGATTAATGAAGATTTACAGTCGGTACCTATGTTTCGGCTGGAACGGGAACGAAAAATTTACCAAAAAGTTATTCTAAAGCTTTTGAATTAAATGCAATTCCTCCGAAATTTGAAAAGTTACGAAATATTATCTTTTGATAGTGCTTTATCTTATTTTTACGTTTCATAAGTTTATAATTTCGATATTATTATCGAAAGCAAGAAAAAACAAAGCTAACCGGAGCTGAAGTTACACTAGTAGACGCTGTTATAGTTAAGTATCGGTTTCCCTGATTTTGGCTAGATTCCGTTTTTACTTTTTTTTTCTTTCTCTCTCTGTAACATATTTTGTTTACATAGGTAGCTAATTAGGTAATCTTATTCTGACTGAGATGTGTACTAAAGGATGACTTTTATTTGCATCCGAAACAATTTTGTTTGCGTTAGATTTTTGGCTTTTCATTATATTATGAAAACGAATACTGTATCTGCCTTATTCACATAGAGCTGAGTTATCTTTTGTTATGAATGTCATAATCATTAATTTAAATGTCAGAGATAACCAATAGTATGTAAGGAATATTCATTTTAACTACAAAAATCAAAATAACCGCTGCATTATTTATTATCTATAAGATAGGCCTGTGTTTGCAAATGAAGTCGCTCTGGCACATAATGTGTATTGAAGGCATTTGAAAATTCCTTCTGTAAATATAGAGCATTAAAACATTTATCCTTCTAAGAGAACTTATATTTCGTTGTTCTGTGCTTTATATCAGCTTAAAGCTTTGATTTAGTTAGCACCTTGGTACTGAGTATACCTGAAAGTTTCATTTAGATCTAATCATCGTATTTTTTTAAATAAATATATTACAAACATAGCGTAAAAATTGTGTGTGAAAATATGATGAAAAGAATTTTCATCCAAGGTATGGCATATGAACCTACTGTCATACTTTGAGATAATATTTATGAACAATTATGATTATTATCAATATATATTTTTCAATCAAGCTTATTTAAATAAAAAAAATTAACTATCAAGAATTACCACCATAAAATAAATATTGTAATTTTAATAAAATAATTGTTTATTCGTGATTCCATTCTCCTTTTCGCTTATGAGAGTAAAAGAGTGTTTTTGTCGTTGGAATACAGTTTACGCATTCGAAAAAATCCCAATGTTTCATTCATCGCAGTTTTTCTTGTGATAAATTAATGCGATTTAAATATAAAGAGTGAAAACATAGTTTATTGAGCAGAATTAGTTTATAGCTAAAGAAATGATAAATCGCATTACTATTGTACTAAGTTCGTTTGCTTTATCAAATCCTCTTGAAAATTTAATAGAGATTTTGCTGCTTTTCATTGTTCTGCTCGGCATGGTAAGTCCGTCGGGTAACTTCTTGCTTTTATGATTTTTCGAAATGACATGGAAGGTCGCATTTTATAATGTATTTTAGCGTGTATATGAAATTACTGTGTATTATTTCTTTTCTAAATTCATCTTTATGAATTAGCGTTGTAAGGGCTTTGAGGGAACCGTCACAAAATCGCGCTATAAGAAATGGTCATCGATAGTTAAAATAAGTGGGAAAGATAAGGGCCTGGGCCATCTCTCTTGCGTTCTATATCTGTTATGTATAGGGTTGCCATACGTCCCGTATATATGAGACTGTCACCGTATTTAACTTCTCGATCCCCTATTACTATTTGTCCCGTTTTTCCCCTAAACTCTGCGTGAGACACCGGGCGAGCGGCAACTATGAAATTGAGTATGGAAGAGAAATGGCTGACGCAGTAAGAAGAAAGGCTGTAATTGATTTCTGCAGATACAAAGTATATTGATCAGAAGTCATGTCTAATAAAGCTATGCGAATACGTGTTTGCCATTCCAGCCCACAATAGAAATATTAAAAGAATATTTTCCCTTATGTCAACTCGATAATCGGACAAAAGAAGCGAGTTACCAGTAGAAACAAATGAAGCCATTTTGATTTGTCATTATAATTTTAAAACGACTTGCGCTTAACTTTATAATATGACTGGGCTAAAAAGGACTAACCTTGCATCTTTTTTATTACTCCACGTCTTCATTTGATCAGATTGCTTAAATTTTATTGATTTTTTGTATCAGAGTAAAATAAACCAACACCCATGTTAAATAAATAAACTTATTTTTCATGCTTTATTTATTCAGCACTTAGACGTCCCGTATCAGTGCTTGTCAATTATGGCAACCCTAGTTATGCACCATCTTTTTAATCCACAAATTTGATTCTGTCAAAATGCAATCTAAACCAAACGAATTTATAACATATTTTAGATATTTTTTTTCATTTGAATGATGATGAGATAATTTTTGTTTTATAATTTCACGTTTTTAATTTTTAAGCGAATTTGAATTTCTCTTGTAGCTCTGAATTTATTATCATCTGAATTTTTTCTTAAAAAGTCGATTTACAGCCTTCGTTTCATCAGTCATTGCTTTAACCCTTTGTATCTCAAATTAATTTACCAGCAAATTTACAATTTTTGAACCATTAAATAAGTTTTGGAATAGAATAACCTCAGGAAAGAGAAAAAAATTTTTTTTAATTAATTAAATTAATAATTACTTTTTTTAAATTTCTGCCTTCTGTTGCTTCACTGCTTGCTGTTTGATCTACATTCATCGTTTTTTGCGAATTCCGTCAAGGAAAAAGGTCACATTGCAAAGATATAAGAGTGATTAAAGTGGGACTTTTTAAGTACCGTCGGGATACAAAAGGTTAAAAGAAATGAAATTTCGTCGAAATCCAAGAGTAATTTAATTTCAGTATGAGAAAACATTGAAGTAGGAAATTTATCATGCGAAGAGTTATTTATTTATTTTTATAGTTTTCAGAAATGAACATTTTTTTTAGTAACGAAGAACTTAAGTAAATATTCGGATTCCTTTCCGTGAAAGGGGAGGGGGGAAAAATCTGACGTTGTTGAACTCTGCAGTCGCTTACATTTTGTCAGAGCATTTTAAATCGTTCAGATCATATTTTCGAAACAACGTTCATTTTCATAATATGGCGAAAATTTGTGCAAAGACAGCTGAAATTACAGTTAAATAATACTTTTCACGACCTGCAGACAGAATATATGGATCTTTAAATAAGCATTTACCAAAGCTCTGGAGAATTTGCACAAAAGAGCATAATTCTAGAAAATAGCTGCATCGAAGTTCAAAATTCTGAAATGAGTTATGGAACAAATTATTCTGCTTAGTTAAACAGGAATGTTTTTTTCTCCCGAAACTGCCGATGGCTTTGTGACAAAGGAGTAAATTGTTTTCAAAAACAATCGTATCTTTGCAAACAAACATCCATTTTTGTTCAACGCGAGTCAACTTTCCATCGTTTATTAAATCGGCCCTTTGTCTTCTACGGAAGCTTGCCTCGTCTCTGTGTCTTTGTTCCAGGACCAAAGGGCCTTTCTCTTGGAATGGATAAGAACCGGGTTTACTCATCCCTTGTTAGATGCACGAGGAACGACAGAAATATTACGCATAATGTAATAAAGGTATTTATTGTAAAGGTGATTAGGATCGTTGGGGTGGGCACTGCAGCACCGGAAACTGAATCATAATGACGAGTGCTAGTTTCAATGGCAGAAATTCATCTGTCTATTCTTTGGTAGACGGCGTTCCATGGTTAAATGGATGGAAATTGTTTTACTTTGATGGATAACTGTGATAAATCTCGATAAAGCTGACCTGGCATAAATTGATTATTTTTCGTCTGTATTTCCTGAATTGCTACGCCTATTATTGGAGTCTGGCATCTTTATGCTGTAATGATGAATGGACTGAAATGGTTAAATTGAACAAAAGGCTTTCGCATTAATAATGTTGCCAGCGCAAGTTATACCCAGAATCCATTATTTAGGCAAATTTGTCACATTTTGGAAGTCTAGATCTGACTACAATTAAGCTACTGCTTCCATTTTGTAATATTTTAAATTATACTTCACATAATTTTACCTTATAATGCTATTTTATTTCGATTACGAAAGAAAATAAATGCATTCATTTTGGAGATACCTAATAATTATTTTTGCCTAAATGTTATAATGAAAGTCTTATACCGATTAATGAATGAAATAATAGAGCATCAGAACAACAGTATTTAATGTAAATAACATTGTATTTAATTATTCGTTTTATTTAAAGATGCATTTCGGAATAAAATGTTAACTTTAGGGTACATCGGAGCAAATGCCGTCTTATCGAACAGTTTTTAAATCTTTTATAATTCTCATACTTACTCACAGTTGATTTTATATGCTTAGTAATTAAAAAAATATGTTATTGATAAAAATTATTATCTACATAGTTACATTCGTTCTCTTTTATTTATGCATATATTTACGACTGTCAAAATAATGAGTGATTATAAATAAAAACTATACTATTAGTGCAGTATAATTATTAGCATACTCCATGTTTTTTAAAATGATAAAGCTGCGCTTTTTTAACCCTATGAGCCCTATCCCGCCTCAAACCGCCCGTTCGACAGAAGCCGGACTCGGGAGCGCCTGAGTGAATTTTTTAGGAAAAATGTAGTTCCTTTCTTTGTTGACAATTGATAGGGCTACCATAGGTGTCGGCCTCCAGGAATTTCTGTAAACAACGTGACGATTCCATTCTGTTTTTATGAGCGAAAATTCACTCCAGGTTTTGAGGCAATGGAATTCTCACTCTAGCCGGTTTATGAGAGTTAAAACACATGCACACACACACACACACACACACAAAAAAAAAAAAAAAAAAACACCTCTAGATTCAGGTTGCTTAAATTTTCGTCAGTTGGCTAGTTCCGTTTCTTTTCTTTTTTCCCCGCCCTCTTTGCCGTCTCCCGTTCATATAAGCATATTTATTTAAAATGTTTTATTTTACTGCTCAACCTCATCTTGTGAACTTGTTGATATGTAAACAAAAATGTTTAGTGTTCAGGAGCGCAGTTAGAGTTTGCCTGACAGGGAGCACAGTCTCCCCGACAGTGGGGGGGGGGGGCGCCCGCCCGGCTGTACAGGGGGACGAGTGTAATGAAATTGGTCTCAATTTTTTGTCTGATCGTTATTTATCAACTAGTTGAATACCCCGTAAAAAAATTTTCCCTGACGGGGTACAAAATTTTTCCGCGACGGGGGGCACAGCATCCCCTACAGGAGAGCACTGGCCCCTCCTGTTCCCCCTCTGGCGCCACTTCTGTTAGTGTTCGTCTGAAGGCAAATTGACCAGAAACTTGTTAATAACAACTGTCTAGCGCTGGCTGCTTAAAAGCTACGAAATAGCTGTATGCGGAACGATTGTTGTTGAGGCATTCAGTTCATTGATACTGTGGAGAAATTTCTTGTTTAAAAGAATGAAAGAAATTACCAAAGGGGCCAAACAGTTACGTTTAACCCTCAGTTTGGCACAAACGTCTTTTTCCGTTTTTTCATGTTCAGTTCAAAAGCTGTTTGCTCGTAGTTATATGTATATTTTCTTAAACAACCATGGATAAAGTGTTATTAAGATTTTAAAGATATAATTAAATACAGAAAAGATTGATTCATTTCCTTTAAAAGCTAAGTTTTTTAACCTGATAGTTAAAAGTTCAAAATAATTGGGCGCTCAGAGGGTTAAAATTACAAGAAAATGAATAAAATGATTTCTAGAGATAATAAGAATAATATAGCTGACCTATAGATATGAGGCGTTTTTGTAAAGTGATTTGTATTTTATTTCATTTTTATCATTATTTGATTTATTTTGTTTATTTATTTGTTTTATTTATTTATTTTTGATTTCATTATTTTATTTTTCTCCCATTCTGATAGGTTTTTTTATTTGTTTCACAGAAAGCCGGAAACATACTGAACTTTTGCAATGAAACTGTCAAACTGAACGGTTCAGTTCCAATATCTGCAATGGCTGCAATTATATACTCTAATACCACTCTGACCGGTGTTGCTCTGGCTGTAACTGGACAACACACTGTTGCCTTTTCCGGGACTGGTGATGGTGCATTAAAAAAGGTAAACTAAATTTTTATCTGTTTTTTAATGAAAATAAGCCATTTGCAACTATTATTTCTCACTTTGCTTGAAAGATTAGTATTTATGAATATCTGTATTCAAATAATTGGTATGCTAAATAAATCTTTCGTAAATACTAAAAATATCTAATAACCAAAATATTTATTCCAAATATTGAATTCCAAACTTTGTGTCCAAGTCTATTAAGTTGCGTCATCTGGGAACCATGTGTATTTTTAATATTTACGTATTTAAATAGGGTGCAATTAATTAATAGTTAAATTCCGACTTTGATATATGTGGCGCACTTTCTATAAGTTTCATTCATTGCAACTTGCTTCAAAAGAGCAAGATGTTTTTCATTATTAAAAATACCGTTTACATTAAATTAACCACTGGTTGATTTAGGACATTTAGGTTGTCTTTCCGTTTTGAAGCTACAGGAGAGCTATTTTGAGACAGACCTCATAAATTTTAAACCTTGGAACCGCAGAAGCAGCATCCCCTTCCCCAAGTTTCCTCACCATACCAGCGTAAGGACATTTGACCCCAATGGATTCAACTTACACGAGGCCCTCGTACGCAGCGGACCTTTGGTGGAAGCAGGTCTTAAACCTGTGATCCTCCAGGCCTGAAACCGAGAGTGACACCAAATTATTGCGAACCTTCATCGAAAATATTATGTTTGTGTTGTATATGTTTTAAGGGTTGGGTGATTTCCTGTTTCATACATTTTAACTAAGAAAGCTATAGAAATATTCACTCATGAAGTTTTTAACAAGTATTTCACTAAATATCGGTCTTTTCAATCTACAGAGCTTTAAGGAGGACTGCTTTCATTTTCCTGTAAAACAGTATTTTGGATTCTGTAGTGTACGTTGCAGAAAAAACAACTGCACATTCATATTGTGTTCTTGCCTTACACACGCGTGTAATTGCGGTTATTGCTGCACTTGGAGGTGTGAAAATATTTTTTTATATCTTTACAATCCAAAAGTAAAATTATCAAATTGTTGTGTTTCATTTAAAAATATATAACTGTACATAAGTACTTTTAACTTGGAAAATTCATTTAAAAATTTGTTTTAAATATTGCTTCTCATAATTTTTTCCATATATTTAGCATAAGTTTCAGTATAAATAGATTTGTAAGGCAAATAAGTGAAAATTGATTTGAACACTGTTGCTTAAAGATTCTTTTAGTTCATATAGTTTTGAAACTCTAAACCAAATTCTTTAAATTTCTAGTTACTCATAACAAATAGTATGGAGGCAGAAGAATTTGAAGAAGTGGTGGTGGATTCTGGGAATCCAATAATAGCGGATGTTGCTCTAGATCCCACTCAACAATATGTATATGCTGCTTCACCATACAAGGTTTGAGAAATTCATTCAGTTATTTTTAAAAAAGTGGTTTTAAGTTGTTTAGAAAACTAGATGTTTTAAATGTCATCAAGGGTGAATAATGCCCAGTGCATATTATTTTTTCCCTGCCCTTTGTTGTATTTAGCTGTAAAAATTTAAATTAACACATTAATGATTTGTCATATTAATGCCTCTTCAAGACTGACGCCGAGAATGTCTATATCCCCCCTCCTCTGAAAGTGATACCTAAATTGATTTAAGAAACATTAGAACTGTACAATTTATAATACCATTATATTAAAGTTGTAGTCAATATCTTTCATTTCTCTTTATGTATCTAAAAAAACTTGATATATAACTAAAATTGAAATATAAGAAGTGTAATGCTTGCACGATAAATTGCATATTAAGTTTTAATAATATTTTCAGATTAGCAAAATACGTATAGAGGCCTGTCAACAATATAATACCTGTGATAAATGTCTTCAAGCAAGAAATCCTTATTGTGGATGGTGCTCTCTAGAAAGAAGGTACAGTTTTATTAAAGATAACCAATGCTTTTTAGCCTAGATATCAGTGAATCCATAATTTTACTGATTATTGGTATTTATCAGGAAAATTTAATTAAATCATTTATTTGTCTTTGAATCTTCTTAATTTCTTGATGAGAATATCTCACAACTAATGAAGATAAACCATTTATGTTTTCTTGTTAAATGTGAAATACCCATTTCTCTAATTGTTGCTTTTTATGTTTTTAATTAAATTTCCCATTATAGGTGTACAATCAAAGCTGCCTGTCAGAATGCTACCTGGTCATTTAGTGATCGTAGTTCCCCACGATGGCTCTCTTTGGAAACTAAACAATGTATAGATTTTCAGGCTGTCAGACCTGATCAGCTGCCTTATAACAGCATGTCTGTAGTAAGTTGAGAGTTTTTTCTTGCTGTTCAAATCCTACTTATGTTTAAATTTCCTTTAATTTGTCTTGAGTGCTACAGTGGAATACTTGCTTTTAAAAAAGAAGAAAGGCATTATATGAATTTTGAAAATATGAAATAACTTCGATCCACTATGCTTGAATTTCATTCATTAATATAATTTATTGTAATACTGTGTGTCATGAATAATAATAACAGTATCTACCTGAAAGTGGCCTTTTTGAAGCAAAATTTAGCTAGCTACCTGTAGAACTTATGTTTGATTTTTAATTTTTCAGGTAGAACTAGTTGTCCATCAGTTGCCACAGCTACCTTATGGTGCTCATTACTTATGTGTTTTTGGTGAAAGTGCACCCATTCAAGCTAGAGTGACACATAGTGGATTAGCTTGTATGACACCTCTTGTAACAGCGAGGCCACCAATTTTACCAAATGATGGTAAGAAATTTTTCTTTCCAATTTATTTTGAAAGATCCTGTTTTCATTTAATTTGCTCCTAAGATATTTATTGCCCTAATATTGTGTGTGTTTTTTGCATTCTGATGTTTTAATATATTTTTTAGATCATGTGATTGTTAACTTAGCAGTTCGATCCAGTGAAACTGAAACAGACTTTATTCATCGGCCATTTGTATTTTATGACTGTGAAGTACATAAAACGTAAGTTTTTTTTTTTAAGATTATGGTATTATTTTAATATGTATCAGTTTAAAAAATATCTCTTATATTTATTTGACATATTTATCTTTATTATTTTAATGCAGATGTAAAGCTTGTGTGACAAGTACATGGGCTTGCAGTTGGTGTGTACATGAAAATACTTGTACAAGTAATGCAACAACATGTTCTCGAAGAGTTATAGTTGGAGAAAGTGTAAGTTAAGGAAATTTGGTATTAATTGTTACATAAGAAATAGATTTATTACGCCTTATTTTGTTTTGATTAGTGCATTTTCCTTATTCTACTGTAAAATCATATTCAAAATTGAGCTTAATTAGAGTGATTGAACAATATTTGTTTGACAGTATAATTTATATATTTGAAATATTGTTAGTCTGGAAAATTTATTGAATATTTATTATTTTTGTATGTAGGTATGTGCAGTTTCTCTGATGTTTAAATATCCTATTTATAAAGCGAAAAATTACATTCTATGACACCAGCTACCTCTTTTAAAACAATGAAATTTATCAATACACATAACATAAACACAAATCATTTAAAGGTAAATATTTAGGTTCAGCTAATCATTTACAAAGTTTTAGTTTTGAGGGCTTGGGTACATGTTCATTGACTCATCTCCATGTAGATTGACTGGTCACATTTCATATTGCATGGTAGTGCATGTGCACCTGTCATTATAGTGGAGTTCACACATTTGTCACAATACTTAAAAAATAAAAAATGCTATTTGTGAGTTTGAAGATTTTTCAATTTTTTAAAATTGAAATTGCCAACTTTTCAAAATCATTGTTAGATATGTTATGTATGCTATTCTGCACTGGAACACAAATTTTACAGGTTTTGTTTTTATTTCCAGAATCCTCAAAATTCATTAATCAAAGGAAGGCAGCATTGTCCTAGTTTCAACATCGATGATGAAATTTTACTACCAAATGGTGTACGCAAAGAAATATCCATAGGTGTCAAGAATTTATTAACACCCTTGGTACGTATTCATGTATCATCCTTTAGTTTATTTGAAATCAAACAGAAACTTGACTTGTTATTCTTTTATTAAAAAAACACATAATTGTGTATTTAAATTTTGTATGAATCAATTTGAACCCTTCTTAAATTTGATTTAATATGTTGCTTTTATTCGTATTATAGGAAGGATTTCAGTGCGTTGTTGAAATTGAAGGTGCTAAAGAAAGAGTTTTTGCTCGTGTTAGAGACAACACTGTAATATGTGCTGAAAATATGGTATGTTCTAACGCATAATACAATGATTAGGGTTACCATAATTTTTTTGGTTGAATTCCAGACATGCCGGAGGGTTTGGATGGTCTTGATGAAATTCTAAATCTGCTTACCAACAACCCTCCTTCATAACTTTAGCAGAGTTTGAGGAAGTGAAAAAAAAATTAAGACATCAGAATGCAAAAAGAAAAAAAAATGATGTTCAATAATTCAAAATTATATTGTTGAGAAACAGAATTAAAGCAAAACTTTTAATTTTCAGTCTGAACTGGGAATCATCTACTTTCTCATCAACAATGGATCTAAACAGTGTAAACAATAAATTCTCTTTCATTGGCAGAATGATATCAGTGTTTTCGAAAATCAAGATTTTAACTGTTTCAACTAAATTCCTCTCTTGTTGCATTCACTGGCGTAAATCCGGACATGTTGAAGTGCTGGACACTTGTCCGGACGTAAGCTTGAAACCCGGACCTATGGTAACCCTAACAATGATAGTACCCTTTTTTATACTAAAATTTCATTATTTCCGAGTAATAATTTTTTTCTTATAATTGTGATAAAAATGAAGATTTCTTCCCTAATAATTCTTTCTTCTGCCACAGTATACTTATGAAGCTGAAATTGGACAAGTGCAAGCTTCTTTAACTGTTTTGTGGAATGGGGACACCTTCATTGATAAAACAAATGGTAAAATATATTTTTTATTCAGTACTGGAAATGCTGAACTTATAAAATGCTTAACTCTGTTTATCAATTATAATTCTTTGCAGGATTAATTTTCTTATCTATAAAATTTAGTTTAATGGAAAGTTATAATGTACTTGTTAGAAGCTATAATAACTGGATCAAAAATATAAGAAAAATTTTTATAGTTTTAACCACATTTGTCTACATGTTATTTGTTATGTTTTATAAATTAACTTTCAGAATGATTTTACTAAATACATTTGGTGCATTAACAAATATCACTGAAGTGTTACTTTTTATTCATTTTTAAAATTTTCAATTATCACCTTTTAAATGCATCTTGATTCAAGAAGCTTCTTTATTATGAATTTATTAATCATTAGCTTATATTTGTTATTTTTAGTGACCTTATATAAGTGTCATCTTCTGGGTAGTCATGGGGGTAGAGCAGATTGTTCTCTCTGCATGACGAGGGAACGGAAGTACCAATGTGCTTGGTGTGGCACATCTTGCAGCTACAGTGAGAGTTGTATTGATCCAGTAGCCACATCCTGCCCACCTCCCCATATAGATTGGGTAATTCTTTTACAAATATTAAATACTTCAAATTGTTAAATGTTTTCAAATTGACATTCCTTACTTGCTTGTCCCAAAATTTTGAATTTTTTTTTTACTTTCAGACTTTTAATAACAATTGAGCATTTTTGTTCTTTTAAAAAGCAAATTAAAAATCAACATCTTTATTTAAAAATTTCTTCCTAAAAGGAAATATTTTTTCAAGAATTAATATTTTTGAACATTGTTTTTTTTTTTATTGTGGAATCCAATATTTAAAAGAATCTTATTTTATGCTCGTATGAATTTCAGATACATCCCCTTAGTGGTCCCTTGGAAGGTGGAACTCTTGTAACAATTGAAGGTAGCAATTTAGGGTCTAGTGAAGAAGAGATACAGGACAAGGTTACTATTGGTGGTATTCCCTGTATTCCAGTAGAATACAGTATCTCAGTTAGGTAAGTCATGTGAATTTTTATTTTAACATTAAAAAACATTTTCAATTTATATGAATATCCATGAATTTTTGGTCACTGTCAATTTATTAAATGCTCAATTTTTCCTGTGTATGTTCTGTAAGGATATTTTCTGTTATTTTATTTTAGAATTGTTTGTCGAACTGGTGTAAATTTGAGTGGCCCCACGCCTGCTGTAGTTGTTGTTGGAAACAGAGCAGGTGTCACACGAGCTCAAGAAAAGTTCCATTATAAGGTACTTTTAGAGTGTTCATTTTTTTTCTGTCTATTGTATGAATTGTCTTCTAGTATGAGTGTTTCTGAATTTTTATTTTTCTGGATATTTCAGGCTGTAGAATTAACAGGTGTATATCCAAACATTGGCCCACAATCAGGAGGAACGAGGTTGTATCTTAAAGGATCCAATCTGAACATAGGAAGTCATGTTGAAATAATGCTGGATGATTTGCCTTGTGGAGTTGAGAGGTATGTTTTTTTAAGATGATAAATATGTCAGTTATTGCATTACATTTTGGAACTTGATTCCAGAGTCTTATAATTGAAACCAGAAATTAATAATCAGAATAACGGCAAAATGTTCCATAATTTCAGATAGATAAACTTTGACATTTGTATTAATTTTTCCAATGTATATTTGTCTTGTTCAATCTTTTGCAGTAACAAACATTATTTAAATGAAAATTACACATGCCAAAAGAAAAAGTAGTTTGATAGAATAATATATCCTTCTCAAATTATTTTATATATTATATTAGCGATATGATTTATTGTAGCAATTGATATTGAAATTATATCTTTATAATGGATTTTTTAAAAACTATTTCAGGTCCTTAGCAAGCAGTAGTCAAATTAGTTGTAGAACAACTCGATCTCCAGTGCCTTCTTACGAGGTGTCTCAACTTATTCTAAGGATAGATGGTGCTAACATTACTTATCCCAATCCATTCACCTATACTGCTGATCCTACACTTCGTTACATTCATCCATTAAAGAGTTTTATGAGGTAATTAAAACCTAAATTCTGTTTTGTATTTCATATATTTTCTTCTAAAATATTTGGTTATTATTTTGCTGGTAATATTCATTACATTTAATAAACATAAGTTTAATAATTTCTCTCCAATTAATAACAGTTTTAACTATTATACTGACAGCAGTTTTTGTTCCGATTAATTAATCATTACTAAGTTTAGGAAATTGTTTCAAAATCAAATATGTAATTCTCTAAATATCCGTTTTGAACCTAACAAATCACTTAATATTTTTTCTGTGCTGTTTTAATGTGAAATGAAAGATAAGTTGGTAATAGAACAGTTTTACTTTTTATAGTGGTGGTCGTTATGTAAAGGTGATGGGCACAAATCTGACGTCAGTTCAACAGCCTAGAATGGTCGTTTTCAACGAACATAATGTGGTTAATGAAACGGTATGTTTGAAGAACTTTTATCAGTATTTTTATTTGAGTTTTAAAATGTTTTCCTTTAACTGCACAAATGAAAGAAATGCAAAGTAACCACTTTGTTCCATTTATTTATTTCAACTGATTATGTTTCTTTTGTTATTTTATTTTTAAGCTTCTTAATTCTTGTCCTGTTTTCAAAAACGAGATTGCTGCATTCATGCATGCTTTGGAAAAACATTTTGACAGCCTTCAAAAAAGTATATTATCTACACAGATTTTCTGACTATTTTATAATTCCTGAAACCATTTCATTATCACAATCATCCTTTAGTCTTCAATGTTTTGGAAATTTTTCATTAACTTACTTCTTTGAATTTTACAGTATTACTATGTTGGATGCCTTCTCACTTTAGAATAACTGGTTGTGAGCAAGTAGGCAAAGGTACAAAATTGACAGCTATTTTTTTCATCAATGCTACTATCTATCTCTGTTAGTAGATCGCAAAAATACATTAGTATGTTCAAGAAGCAGAAAATAACCTTCATATGTCTAACCTGTTGCATAATTCTGATCTTCTTTAAGAAATTAAAAAATGAAAATTCATTTGCATGATGGGTATATGAGATTTATTCACCTTCACTTGTTGCTCAGAAAACATGCACCAATGTTCATGGTCCATGATTAAATGAGTTCCATGTTTGAATCTATTCATAGTATCCTGTCAGAATCCGCAAACTTTAATACCCAGTGTCTGAATTTTTTTCAACACAACTTCAGTGCCATTTTTTATACGACTTGGAAAAACTTCACCTTTTTGCATTTTTTTCAAGTCCATTAAATTTTGTTCCTTTATTTAAATTATTTCCAAATTTTACGGAATACCATTTTACATCTTCAGTTGCACAATTGAGCTATTAGTTTTTTAATCTGGCACACCTTTAACCTTCTGTTTGATGCAATGTAGCAACTTAATGACTTTTATGCCATAAGTTCCAGACCAAATCATTATTTGGTATGTATTTTGGTTTGTTAATTCATTTGCCGTTTTCATGTTAAAGGTTCTAAAATTATTCTACCACAGGTATGTCATGTTACCAATGCATCAACCATGTTGTGCCCTTCTCCTGCTGTGCGTCCTGATTCGCTGAAGTTGCGCAGTCAGCATTGGCGGAGCTATGATGAAATGCGTTTGAAGATTGGATTCATCATGGATGATGTTCAGCCTGTCCGAGAAATGCAGGACTACTTTCCCACATTACCTAATGAAATCATTTACGTTCCTGACCCCAAGTTTTATGTTCTCAGTAAAGATGGAGTAAAATTATATAAAGGAGAATCTTTAGTCATCGAAGTAAGTTTTCATTTGTCATTCAACATTTTATTACATCCTTTGTATTGTTGTTAATGAGTATAATACCATATCCTCTTTATAAAGAATCAATATTACTTTACTTTGATTCAGCAGTTGCTTACTTATTATTATGGCTTGGAAAAATAAAAGTACTGATTTATAACTTATTATTTTAGTCAATCAAACTGGAATCTGCACTTTTTGCAGTGACATTTTTCATATAATTTAGGATTAATTTTATCTTTTCATAGGATTTAGGATTAAAATAAATTTTGATCCCAAAAAATGTCAATGGAATAAATAAAAATTTTATATTAAGAAGCCCGTTTTAATAATATTTTTTTAAAAAACGCATTTTAATCAAAACTTATGTCTATTGCACAAAATTATTCAGTATATAATAAATATTACAAAATCTGAGCAGTGGCCAACTGTCTCCTTTATGCCAAGATCATTGCCATCACCATGCAGCGACTTGTTTTCCCTTTCATGCTCTCCACTTGTCCTTCGTAAAAAGTGGGACTACTAAAACAGCTGGGTTATAGAGAGCTCACTGTAACTTTATTTGAGAAAGATTGTTATTTATTCACTCTTTTCAGTAACATCTTTTGAATTATTCAATTTTTTAAAATAATTATTGTTTTTATTAAAGGGTGAAAACATGAGACTTGCCAGCACTGAAGGAGAAATAAACGTTACAATTGGAACTCGATCCTGCAATTTAACATCACTTAGCATGACCCAGTTAGTATGTTTGCCTCCAGAAGTTCAACCTCCTGGCACTGATGAAATGGGCCGAAAAACTGAGAACAGTCTACCGTTGGTGGTTGTAAGTTATTAGAAACATTTTCTTTTATGAACATCTGTCAGTTGAGTTAATCAACTGCATTAAATCTGTAAGCTATTTGTTTTACTCTCGTTGACCTATTATAAGTGAAACACATATATTATATTAAATTATGTAATATATTAATATTAATTATATTACATTAACCAGAACATTTGAAGTATTTCAGCTGTCAAACACACATTAATTAATTCTACATTATTATAGAGATTATTATTTTCAGATTGATTGTCAATTAAGATAATTCCATAATATATTTTTTTCTTTAATGATTGGATTATGTTGACAATAAATTAAATATTTTTCTAAATATTTTATTTTAATAAATTTACTCTTAGATTTTTTATGTTTTTGTTCATATATTATGCATTAAACATTATAATCTTTCACATTCAGAATAGATGGAGGTACGTATACTTAACTTTGTCAGACAAGAATTGGCGTATGCTGAACTCTGTCATAAACTATATCGAGCATCTATAAATATGTTTTTAATATTGTTCTCTTAAATTGAATCTCTTTTAGGATGATACTAAATTGTAGGAAAATAGTATTCTATAAATAAAATTGTATAAAGTTTGCAGTTTTTTTAAAATGCTCTGTTATTATATCAAACATTAAGCTCAACATTTGCTGTCTTTAAATATGAAGAATTTATAAATTCAGTATTAGAACTTAACTTAATTGAGGGAATTCACTATTAATTGAAAAGCAATTTCTTAAGAGGTGTGCTTCTCCAGGATTCATATTTTTCATATAGTAGAAATAAATTCTTACATGAAAATTTATATTCCATTAGGTACGAGCAGGAACAAACCTCCGCTACCAGATTGGCTATTTGCGTTATGAAGTGGCTAAAACATACGAGTTCCCACCTGAAGCTATTGGAGGCATTGCTGCTGGTGCTGCTATTCTAATTGTATTGAGTCTGATTATTTTGGCTGCCCTGAGGCATAAAAGTTCTCAAGCAGAGCGGGAATACAAAAGGATACAACTGCAGATGGATACTTTAGAAAACAGTGTGCGCTCAGAATGCAAACAAGGTAAAAGACATTTTGTGGTTATATTCAAATTCAAACTAGTGAATAAAATTTATAAATTTATGATATGTGCTGAAATATTTTTTCTCATAACGTGCTGATCAGTGAATTTCTAAACTTTTATTCTTATTCTTGTAAACAGTATGCTAAAATTCTAATGCAAATATTACTTTATGTACTTTTTTAATGTATCAACATATCTCATAATTACTTAGACATTGATTGCATGTCTATATTTTGCAGCCTTCGCTGAACTTCAGACTGATATGTCGGATTTAAATAATGATATTCAAGCTACAGGAGTACCAACATTAGATCATCGGACATTCGTGATGAAAGTCTTTTTCCCTGGTGTCGCGGATAATCCAGTCATCGAAGAATGCAAAGTAATTATTCAGATTAAATCATTATATTTGATTTATGAAAGGTTAAACATTTAATATTTTATTTTAACATTGAGAAAAAAATTAACATGGAAAGTTTACACTACAGGAATAGCTAATATTGGTTAAAATAAATTCCTCTTTTCCGTGTTTATAGTTTTTACAAACATTTTTAAAATATATTTGTCACACCAGATTACTATAAAATCAAATATCTAATAATATTCATTTAGGAATTGTAAGAAGGGAACTTATGATTTCAGTGTACTCATACACAATATATTTTCTTTAAATTCGAGTAAATTTTACAAAAGCATATTTATAATTAGTTTTTATTGTTCTTATTGGTGCTTTTTTATTCATAGCAAATAAATGGACCACAGAATATGTATGAAATTGCAATGGCTCAATTTGAACAACTTCTGTGTAACAGAAATTTTTTGCTTGTATTCATCGAGACTCTTGAAGAACAAAAATCATTCAGCATTAGAGATAAGTAAGTACTTTTTTAGCCTTAAAGTTATCCATTGTACTTATTTAAATCTATAAAATCTTCAATGCAAATATCATTTCAGTCTTCAATTACATTAAACTGACACTAGAGAAATAACTGTTTCCTGGATTGATCATAGAAATTAAGCACCGTAGTATTATTATTTCATCAGCATCCCCCCACTGTGATTTTAAATGTCTTTAAACAATTTTAATTGTATGAAATAATTTATGAGCTTTATGATTAAAAAACGGGTGGTGCCAGAGGGAGGACCGGGGGACCAGAGCCCCCCCCGTCGGGGATGCTGTACCCCCCTGTCAGGGAAAATTTTTATACGGGGTATTCAAAAGTAGCTGATAAATAATAATTTGGCGAAAATTTGAGACCAATTTCATTACGCTTGTTCCCCCATACAGCAGGTCGTGTCCCCCCTTGCCCCGTCAGGCAAAGTCTAGCGTCTTTCCTGTTAAAAATATATACATAAACTCATTTAAAATGTATTATTTTCTATTTTATTATGAGCATCTTATACTCATTTAAAATGTACTATTTTCAGTTCTCAAATTTTCTTGTAATCCTTTTTAGAGTAAACGTTGCATCTTTACTGATGATAATATTCTTGGAAAAAATGGAATATGCCACAAGGTAAGAACGTGAATGAAATGTTTCTTATTATCTCTAAATAATTTCATCTTCATGCTGGCAAAGCTTTGCAACTTAATAAGTAACCTTCCTAGCTCACTGAACATTAAATGTATTTGAATCATTTCTGAAAATTAACATAAATGTTCTTTTAAACTGAGTATCAATTATCTTATCACACTCAACTACTTCAGCTGTTACTATCACCTTCAGAAACGCACTTCGTTCCCCTAGCATTTTAATAATTTGTGTGCATCTTTTAACATTTGGTAACAACTTGAAACAATTTTCATCTAATAATTTATTTTTGTTTTTAGTTATTGATAATGTTTCTATCCCTTTATCAGTAATAATTATATTTTATTACACATAGTAATTTTTGCAGCTATGCTTTCATTTTGTCCAGCCACACTTTAAACCACTTCATGATAAAATGCATTTAATAAATTTACTTTAATATGGCATTCTATAGAAAAATAATTGATATTACTGAAGATATGAATTATTATCTACTGCCAATTTTTGAAAGAATTAGATATGCTTATAAAAATATAATTCATAATCTTATTGGGATTTTGTATATTTTCAGTATTTTGAAAGAACTGCTGCTTCGTTTAATAGACAAGTATGTGGGAACCAAGCATCCACAACTCATGCTTCGCAGGTTAGTGGATTGTTTCTTGTGTGAAAACCATAGAAGTGTTTTTAGAAATATATTTATTTTATTCTTCTGTATTTTTCTGAATAGTATTTATACATATTTTTGACTTTTCTTAGGACTGAATCAGTAGTAGAAAAAATGCTGACAAATTGGATGGCACTGTGCATGTATAACTATATAAAGGTAGATATGTGGATCTTTTCCTTATTTATTAATAAGTTTTAATGAATAAGTTTTAATTCTTCCCTTTTCCAAATTATTTCAATTAATCACTTAAATTTTCTCTTGAGAGAAAAAATGTTTTATTCACATTTTTTTCTTATTTTTTTTTTCCTTGAAGGATCAAGCTGGAGGATCATTATTCCTTTTATTCAGTGCAATTAAACATCAGGTGGAAAAAGGCCCTGTAGATGTTATCACTCACGATGCTAGATATTCTCTATCTGAAGAAAGATTGCTAAGAGAACAAATAGAATATTCTCCTGTGGTAAGAAATTTTTAAATTAAATAAATTTTTACATTTAAGATTGAAATCAATATTATGTTACCATCAAAATCATTCCAAGAAAGCAGAAAACTAAGATAAAAACTCTGAGAGAATCGAATAAAAAAAAACAAGGAATCCATTATAGTCCATTTTATCAAGGGCTAAGAACTATATATGAAATGGATTCAAAATATTTGGGGAATTTTTCTGTAAGAAGCTTGCATTACGCCAAATATAGCTTTTCTTAGCCCTAAATTTCCCATCAAAAGACAAAGGAGATAAGTACCATCTAAAACCAAACACAAACATAAAAATGCTAATTGATTTAAAAATATTGTTAGCCATCACCATATTATGTTACCATCACATGTTACCGTGCATTGTCAGAAAATGAAACCTCTAGATCTTATTAGTTTGCAAGTTGTTAGAAACTGTGAATATGAAAAACAAAGGGGAAATATATCATTGCACTTCAATGTAAATAGTATGCAGTTGGTGTATGGAACTATAATTTGAAAATCGCTAATCTTTTATGACTTGAGTTCTAAAAAAAAGTACTTGTTATTCATAAACACTTTTTTTTAAAGTAGTTTAAATAAATTCACTCACCAAGCCACTACTCCTAACAGATAATTGTAAATAGGATAAAAATAGTAACATTCACTTACACAAGATGCAAAAAGAAGTTGTAGATGTTATGATGTGTGCAAAGTGGAAAATATCCATTTTATAGTGGAAAGTAATTAATAAAAGTGATAATATTTTTTTCTTGTGTCCATCATATTTGTTCAGTGTTGAAATATTTTTCCCACATTGAATAAATTTAATTATAGCATAAGAATTGATTTCCCATTTAATATATTTATTATGAGTGCAAATTGTTTTTCATCATTCAATGATCCAAACTGAAGTACAAATAAATACCATCACAAAGTACCTTGATATCTAAATATTTTAGAATAACAATTACTTTATATTTTAGACCATACAAGTAATACATGAAGACCAGGATGAGAAAATACAATGTAAGGTGAATGACTGTGATACTATAAGCCAAGTAAAAGCCAAAATTCTGGATTACCTTTACAAGAACACTCCATTTTCTCAAAGACCATCCATATATGATGTAGATCTTGGTATGCATCTTCCTTTGTCTGTAAGAACTGAAATATCTTTATATAATGTTTAAAATACATAAAATTACAATCTTCTAATTTCCTTTTAAGAATGGAGGCATGGTCGAGGAGGCCACCTTATTCTAGCTGATGAAGATCTCACCACAAAAGTAGTCAATGGGTGGAAGAGAATCAACACATTAGCTCATTATGGAATTCGAGAATCTGCGGTCATGTGCTTAGTAGCAAGAAGAAAAGACATGATGAATTGCCTTCGTAAGTCAATGCTTCTCTCTGAAATTTGATTATTTTGATAGAGGTCTCTCTTGAATTGCAAAAAAAAAAAAAATTTTTGTTTTGTTAAGCTTTCTGTCACATTACCCTAATTTCATAATTACTTTAATTTGCATAAGACTGAGTTAATTTGACATTTAGATTAATTGAAGTAAATGCAAAGCAAAGTACATGACTGAGTCCACATTCTTTAAGACTGGCTCATATTACGTCAAAATTTTTCTGTTAAAAATAATGCTTGAATTTACTCTTTAGGCATTTTAATAGCTATTTTACAATCCATTGCTAAATTTCAGCTGTGCTCCTATTATGAAAAACATTGGACTTAACATTTGTTATATTTTTATGCTAGGTTCGGCATTTAATGGACCTCTCATTTCTGGTTCACCTCATCTAGGGAACTGCATAGAGGATGGACCAAGGCTTCGATATTGGCATCTAGTCAAGAATATGGATGATCATCATGACTTTCAGAAAGATCATAGTCATAAAGCAATACCTGAGATATTCTTAACTCGATTACTTTCAACAAAAGTAAGCTACCATTTTAAGGATAGTTAAGCTCCTATTTGTTAAATAAATATGTTCTATAAACTATGAGAAAGGGAATACAGTAACAAGTAATAGTTTTTATGCCTCAAAACACATCTTAAAGAACTTTGTATTACAATTATTCTTTTATTTACCTGTCAACTTTTATTTCAATATAATAATTTCATAGAGGTCTTCAAAATGCTTACATCTGACCATAATAATAATAATAATATTTTTAAAATTCTTTTTTTTAATTCCCTTTAAAAGTAATTACAAAAACATACAATAAAATAAAACATTATAGTATAAAAAGTAAAGACTAAATGAATCAGTCAAGACACATATGTCGCTATTTTTGGAAATTGACCTTTTTGCATGAATTGATTCTTTAGAGGTTGACGCACAGTATGAGGCATAGGTCCAGTTAGTGAGTATTATTGTCTGAATGGTCATTGAAAATTGTCTTTTCCTAGTTAGTGGGAAACATTTTTCTTTGATTTCCCAACAACTAACCTTCTGATATTATTGTGGTTTTGAAATGACTGGTTCAAATGGTATCCTCATGTTTACTTATGTATTAATAAGCAAAAAAGGTACCAATTTTCAATTGTGTCTGTAAAATTATTGTTGCATGAATGAAATTTAAAACTTTGCCTCTTTTATTTCCTTAAAGGGTACAATTCAAAAATTTGTGGATGATTTTCTGACCACAATTTTATCGGCTAAAGAATCCTTGCCTCCTGCAGTTAAGTGGCTATTTGATCTCTTTGACGAAGCTGCTGCTAGGTATGGAATTTCTGATCCAGAAGTTGTACATGCCTGGAAAAGTAACAGGTATGTAAGGCAAACGAAATTTATTCCAATTAATGCAATTTGTGACTTTTACCAAACTTTTCAAACTGGGTATCAGAAAAATGTTTTGCATTTTATAAGATTGTTCTATTCATAAGTAATTTATTTTTTTCAGCCTGCCTCTTAGGTTTTGGGTGAATTTAGTAAAGAATCCAGATTTTGTGTTTGATATAGAAAAGACTCCTATAGTGGACTCTTGTTTGTCTGTAATTGCTCAAACTTTTATGGACTCTTGTTCTACTTCTGAACATAGACTGGGAAAGGTTAGTACCGAAATCACTTCTTGTATTATGGAAGATTAGAAAGCTTTATTTAAATATCTTTTGTCTATATTCAGTTGGATCCTTACTAAGATATTCTGTTTTTCATTTAATGTAGGATTCTCCCTCCAACAAACTTCTTTTTGCAAGAGACATTCCTACCTACAGAAAAATGGTGAACAGGTTTTACCAAGATGTTGCCAACTTACCTGCTGTCACTGAGCAAGAAATGTGTGTGTCGTTGCAAATGTTGTCAATGGTAAGAAAATATTCGAAGACGAATTTGAGTTATATCGTATGCATTGACTGCTGAAAGAGTCTGAGAACACTAGAATGGATTTCCCTTTTCTTTCAAATTATAATGACAAACAATTTTTTTTTACAGCTGTTTTAAGATTAATATTGGATGTCAGTTGATAACTTTATGGCAGTATAAAATAATAATAAAGATATGTAGCATATTTTTATTGTCACCTGTAATTGCATGCCATTAGTTAAAACATCTGTGGCTAATGTTTTATAACCCATTACTTACCAGATATTTTGTACCTCACATATTTCTTGGGAATATATATATAACATATTTCCTACATTAACAGGTAAATTATGGTATGTTGCAGGGCATATGCATGAATTAAATAAATTTTATTTGAAAGTTTTACATATTATACCAGTTAAATTTACAATGAACACAAAAGGTGCCTTAATCTTATTGTATTTTAATGAAATTAAGATTTTATTTTCAAGTTCTGAAAAATATCTTGTTGCAACAATTGTTAACATTGGTTGTTTGTTAGTTATATCTAATATTTTTTTTATTGGATGGCTCTTAACTCTTATCAAGTTTTATATCATTGCTGCTTTCTAATAAGATTGGAGAAGTGAGGGGGGTATTTTAGTGCTTGATTAGCATTTGTTTGAATGTTATAACTTTAATAACAATTATTACATATAATAATAATTATTATTTACATTTTATGATATTCATGTGCAAATAATTATTTCAGGCTCATGCTGGAGAAGTGGATAGTGTAAATGCCTTAAAAGAATTGTATATATATGTCTCAAGATATGGAAATCAAGTAAATATATTTGCTCTTTAATGAAAAATCTTTTTTTATATCTATACAGTTATTCTCAGATAAAAGTGTGATGCATGTATTTTTTAAGTTCCAAAATTTTTTGTGAAGAGTAAAAATGCCAAAAGATATAGTGTACATCAGTGTGTAGTAGCAAATTAAGAAACGCTGAAATGCTCTAACATGGGTGATAAAGATCATGTTGTTTTAAGGAGGTTTTTACATTTTTTTATTTATTTCTTGTTTTCAAAAAAAGCAGTGCCAGAACGACGTTTTGGTTGCACTACACCCTTGGTATACACTTCTGTCTATGAATCAGGAGTTGTATTTTTTATTAAATTATCGAAAGTATTGTAGTGTTTTTTATTATTCTTATTGTCAGGAGAGGAAAGCCTGTAAAGTGTTTTGGTTTATATAAGCCATGAGGTTTGACATTCATCACTACGATACAAAATTTTTATGACCTCAGCCCCCCGACCCAAATCCTGGATTCGCCACTGCCCCTGATGAATACATGTAACTTTTAAAACTTCAGGAAAACCTTGTGTATTACAATAATAAAATTGCTGAACAAATACTTACAGTGGTGAATTCCATAAGGAATTTTTTTTAAAAAACTTCCAGAGTAAACATTTTAATTGGGGTCATGTAATGTTAACAAAATAAATATTTGAAATGACAGGGCTTCTGAAACTTTTTCTTCGCTTGAACTTTTTTCTGCTGTAAAGGAGCTATGCAACTCTGTTTATGCACTAAGAATATTTCGGCAACAGCCAAATGTTTATATACGTCTGAAAAATCAGGCAAATGTCGTATTAATTACTGATAAGTAAAAAAAATGGCTAAATATCGTTATTTGGTTATAGTTATTTATTTCAATAAAATGTTTCAAAACAAGATATGCCTTAATTATTTTTGTTTGCAAACATTCAAGAATTTAACAGAAGTGTCATTTCTCCGAGCTTGTGCAACTATCCTGGGTCAGTAACCACAAATTTATAAAGCCGTGGTTTATTTATAAATATTCAATAAAGATTTTGTAATCTATACCTTGTCCTGATCATCTTTCAGAAATGTTTTTTTAAACTATCAAACTATCTGATCTTGAAAAATATTTTCAATTATTTAAATACCTTTTAATAGCATCTCCAGTACATACTGTGAATATCAAATAACAATATCACATTCTATTTTCAGATTTTGGAAGCTTTGGACACAGATCCTGTGTGCCAGTCGCAGCATCTAGCAAGCAAACTAGAGACTGTAGCTTATACGATAGGTGGTGGTGAAGCATCATTGTGCTGAACACATTTAATCTTTATTTAAAAAAAGTGCTTCTCCATTCCATTGCATTTCATTATATGAAGTGCACACTGTGGTACATTTCTGTACAATCATACGTTTGGACTGCAGTAGTGTGAATACTTTCTTCAATTTTCCTATGTGAAAATTTTTACGGAGAAAACATTGGGTCATCTCCTGTGTTTTGTGATCAAGCCATTTTGTATACTAATTGTGAATCTAAACTTGCGTTGATCAATGAAGTGTGAGTGTACATATAAACATAAATAAATATATATATAAATTATATCTCTAGTTTTTTGCTCCTCAGACTGTGTTTTCTAAGTTTGAACTTCTTCATCGTGAGTACTTGTTTCTGAAGCACTCGCATATTTTGCATGAACAGAGTTTGAACACTACCCAGAGACTCTTCTGAGTTACAGACTTACTTGCTGAACTCATCAAACACTTTCTATTTAAAACTCCGTGCCACCTTTGCCAATACTATGCACATTTCGGCTCCTCTGTACTAGTACAGTGTTTGGGAGTAGGAATTTTTATTCATTTGATATAATCAGATGTTCAAAATTGGCAATCTTCAAACAACAGTTTCTGGCAAAAATTGAATTGTCTTCAAAAACAGGAGACAGTGGATTTTGGAAGACACCACAAGTAGAAAATTATGAGGATGTATACGTATGTACTTAATTTTGGAAATAATATATTACTTGCTTTTCACCCCCTGTGAGCAGTATTGGGGAAGCTAAAATTTCAGTAAATAAGACAATATGCAGTTTGCTTTTGGGAATATATATGACTTTTCTGGTGTATCTTAAAAATGTACCATTTTCCTTTTATAATTAAACAGAAAGTATGGAATTCTGAATTTTTAAATGTTGGTTCCCAATATGTTAAGTAATTACTTGATTGGAGAGATTGCGTTATTGCATTCACTTGTTATTCTCTAGAAGATAAATATGTTGTTGTTGTTAGAATATGCCTACATTAATTTTGTTATTACATAAATGAGTGATTTTTTCCTACTTTTTAACATTAAGAAGATATCTAAAAACATTATATATCTTTCTAAACCCAAAATATATTGTTTTTAAGGATTATGACTTCATATAGTCACATTTATACAATGGTATCAATTATTTTCTCTTATGTTTTTATAGCCTTTCCATACCATGTTTGAAATGTTAAAAGCAGTTCAAGAGACATTTTTTGTTTATTTTTTACCAATTCCTTATTTAAATATTGTTTGCATCCATTTTATATATATCATGGGGAAATTAGAATTTACCTCTTTTCTAGTCTAAAGACAGCTTACATTTCTTCTACATGTAGAATTCCTCCTTTCTTTTCTTAATTTATGAGACGATTCCTCTCTAGTCTGTTTCCAACATAAAAAAAAGGTTAAGAAGGATTTCTATTAATTGTCTTGAATAATTTTGCCACTGAAAATATGATACTTAACTTATGCAAAATGTCTTTTCCTTAAAAGTTATGTTTAGTTGATTATCATATATCGTTGATATTATTACTACTGACTAAACATGCACATGTGCATAGTTTTATATTTTTTGCCTAATTTGTGAAACAAAAAAATAATTTATAGCATTTTTTTTATGAATAATTTAGTGATATTTCATATCAGTAGTATTTATTACTTCTTGTTCAGTTGGATATGATTTTTATTTTACAGTGTGCAGTTAAAATTAATTAATAAAATTATCAGCTTTATTACAAATATACCATCAGTTTTTTTTGAAAATAATGGACAGCATTTATGAGAAGGAAAATTTATTTTATAAATCAATTATTATTCTATTGAAAGTAGACATAGAATGCATATAAATGATTAACAGTAAAAAAAGTGTTTAGTCTTTTAACTAGCAAAATTGTATAAACAGTTATATGTAAAAGGGGAAGGGATTTCATTTTTTGAATTACAACCCATTTTTTTCATGTGTTTGATTTCACATTTTAGGCATATAAAACCTGCATGTACTGTTTAAACAAATGTATGTGAAACTCATTATCTTAAATGTCTTACTTAAACTAACACCAGGTGTTTCATGTATTTTGTAAACAAGCAATGCAATAATATGCAACTACTATTTTCAAACAAAACAATTACACATAAACAGTTTATATCATTATAATTCTGTAACTCCATCAAATATAAACTGTTTTTCTATAACTACTACCCTACTTCTAACTTATTTTAAAATAAGATGGAATATATATATATATACATCCATTTCTTTTCTTTTTTTTTTAAAAAAAAAAGAGGCATTTGTAAAGAAAGAGGCGAATTAAAATATGTGTGTATATTGTTTACTGTTGAAATAGTGAAGTAATCTATAAAGTTAAAGTGCTCTTTTTGGATACTTTATTCATCATAGATCTATGGGAAGTCTTTATGTTGTATTTTCCTGCCAAATGCCTTAAATGTACATGTGAGGCTCTAATGTGTGTGAATAATTTGAAATCATGGTTTCTCATGAAAGGTTTATTTTGGTCACATATAACAAAATAGAACTTGTCATTTTGGTAATTTGATTTATGCTTCTGTTCATTGTAAATTATTGTACATATAAAATGCAGATTTAAAAAAAATTTAAAAGTGTGAATGTGTGTCACTTTTTAAAAGATTAAATTTATGAATGTTTCCACTGTGAAGTGAAAACATTGGTACTAAAAGACTGGTACTCAATGTAGAAAGTTATTTATTTTATTCATTATCAAATAATTGATTGCAGTTTCATATTTTGAATATTTCTCAAGGAAAAGAATCAAAGATAATGAGTAAAAAATATCTTAATAAATAAATTTTCAAAATATTGTCGAGCAAACTCAACATTCATTGTCATTTCAATTAAAAGTGGAATTTGCAGAAAGCTTTCATAATTTTACTGGGAAACCTATATACCTTTAAAACACTGTATAAATTTTAATTGAAAAAAGCATACTTTAATATTTGTTCAAAAGCTTTGTTTCATTGACAAATATCCTAAAAATACTTGTAACAAATTATATAATTTTGTTGTTTACTTAAATTTTTAAAAAAGAAAAATCAAGAGTTAGATATCTGAAGCAGAAACATTTACAATTTCTTCAACAAAAATGTACAATAGATTTCTTCTGCACTGTAAAATAAAATACTGACTGTTAGATTTATCATAAAACATTCGTCTGGAAAACTGTGCATTTTTCGTTAGTTTTTAACATTTGTTTCTTATGTGCAATATACCAGACTTTCAAACGACATTTGTGTCTGAAGAACTTTGAAATAATATAATGGGAAAAAATTTTTTGAAAAGGATCAGATAAAAATTGACTTAAAATAATGTAACTGAATTTAACTTGTAATTATTTTTTTTTTGAAAAGACAAAACTAAATTTTATTTTCTTTGGTAGTTAATATTTTTGTGGCATATTCTCATTATGGTGGTTAGTGTTTAAATGAAATAAAAAAAGATTTCTTTAATGCAAAACTGATTCCTTTTCAAAAGCTGCTACATATAGTTAAGTTCTATGGTATTTTACAGGTAATTTCTTTTGCTATTGACTTTAGTTACTGTTATTTAGAAATGTATACATTTACTGAAAAGACAAGATGGTTGTTATTATTCCATGAAATGGGCTGTGACCCTGGTTAGTCAGCCCATTAGCTGAAAAGTATTTTTTTACTCTACCCACTGTTTTTTGTCCTTTGAATTGTGGGATGATGCCAATAAATTTGAACATAATACTTCAGCTTGTATTTTGTTGTGCCGATTCCAAATAACATTTAAAATATGGCATTCCTTTTATAAATATATAAAAAAAAAATGCTCTGTCTAGCTATTTAATTCATTTTCTCTCCAGTTTTAATACATTTTCAACTAGGCATTGCATTTAAAGGTAATAATAAGAAAAACGGCTCCACAGAATTTATCCATTTAGAGTGCAAAGCTGTTTGAAAGTCTATTAACATAGTTTCCTGCAATCTTAGTTATGAAGCAAGAGTTTTAACTATTGACATATTAATTTCTTTTAAAATCAGATAATTAATATTTAATCCTGATAATACATTCACCAGATCAAAATATGTTATCATGAATGAAATGAAAAATAATTCTCTGAATAAAATTCTATAAATATGGTACCAAAAATCTGACACATAAGGAACTGCGAGCAACTTTTTGTATTTAATTAATGGATACTTTTAGACTCATCAAATAAAATAATTAAAATAGAAGCACCATCTAGTAAAAACTTATTAAATTCCTACATCAGCACTTCTTTAACTTAGAATTCTACATAAAAGACTCCAATATACTATACTTATGAGAAACAAAAGTCAATTATACATACAAGAAGTAATACAACTTTGGACTACATTGAAATTTTAAACAAAGAATTAAAATGCTAGATAGAGATTTGTCGGCTTGAAATAAAGCACATACTAAACAATTCAACAAACTTTATTACAATATATATAAATAAAAATCAACTTTTACAAAAGTACATAAGTAGTAAGAAAACTAGGAAATATAAAAAAAGTGATGTTTTTCGTAAAACACTGTGCAGTAGCATAACTATGAAAACCTTGACTATATGCACACAGACAGAACATAATTAATTTTGAATTAGTATTTCTTTTGTTTCTACAAAATCTTCATAAACAAACAAATTGACATTTGATTCTGCCAAATCATATCACATCAAATAATGTATAAAAATAAACTATTATGTACATCTGGTATAATACAAATGTTTTTTTTAATTCCATTCTGCTTTAAAAAATAAGTGACAGCATTTTCAGAATCATAATTTAACTTATTTATTCAGTTATAAACTTGCATCAAAAATGGTATAGAAATGTTTTCTTTTTCAAAATTTTCACATTATCAATGATAAAATAATTCAAATACAGATTGGCACTTTTAAGCAAATTTTCTACAAAATAAAATTTTGCATGAATTCTGCTTAGGAAACATTTAAAAAATGCAGTCAACAAATTATTACTTTAATATACATAACACAAGTTTTGACTATTTGAAATATTTAAATATATATATATATATATTTCATAAACCATTAAAACTCAACATTTTTTCATATACACCTATTAAACCACATTTAAAATTAAATATAAAACAATACAACCTAATAATACTCATGCAATGAAAAAGATAATAAGATTAAAAACTATTACTATGAAAAAGACAACCCAGATATGGAATTCCAACAATCAAATGCCAATCGACCTTAGGAATCGATTATGTCACATTATTTCGAAATTTATAGGCGCCAACCTTCTGTGAGGGCCAATTGTTGGAAAAAATCAACAATTATAGGAGTAAATCTCCAAAATATTTTAATAAAAGAACGAGAAAATAACTAAATGCTTACTAATTCAAAGTCATAGCAATAAATGCCAAAAGCTAAATACGAAATACAGTTCTACATTTATAGTGAAAATATTATAACTAAAACATGTTATATATACTATATTAAAACATCATTAATAAATTATACTATAAATTTATTTAAAAAAAACATAATAACCTATTTTATTTTGATAATATCATTATATATATATATTACACTTGATTGTGATGTACAAGTTTAAAGCTGCTTAATCAAATGTTAATAAAAACTGGCCAATGGAATAAAATTATTTACTTAGATTTCAATTATTTAGATTCTAATTTTTAAAAAATGCTTTATATCTTACGTAGATAATACAGCCAATATTCCTTTTTAAAATGTGGCAAATTTTGCACAAGATAAGAAATGGGAAAGAGCATACATAGGATAGAGGTCAGTTAACCCAAAACTATTACCTTTTATTTAGCTCTCTTTTTTTAGTCTTGATAGAGCCTTTAGCACACGGACGAATTTTCCGTCAGAAAGCACTAGCTGTCAAAAACTGTTTTTTCACCACTGAAATGAATGGTGATTCAATCAGTACTTTCAAGTTTGAGGAGTAAAACTCATGCTCTCAGATGCAAAATTCATCCTTGTGCTGTGGGCTTAAGGAGACAAAAGGAACAACAAAATAGTTCTAATAATATATTTCATGCAGTCAACTGATATGCAATTATATTAGAGAAGTAGACAATGTTGTAAAATATGTACATTCTATTATTTTACTCTTAACTTTTAAATTACAGGTTAAAGGAAAACTCAAACATCCTATTACAACAGGGATTATGACAAAAAAAAGTGCTCCCCCCTTTTCAAGTAATAGGAATCGATTCTAAATTACCAGTTTAAAGCTGGTTAATAATGGCTGTGGTTTCTCTTAAACACAAATGGAGCTGCTATTCAAGTTTTTTCTCACTAGCAAAGCAATCAATGTACTCATCACATAGGGGTGACTAAATAAAACTGGGGAGAAAACGATCGGTTAGGTGATTAGAGCAGAGACAAATTAGTTCAATGTAGGGAGTGAAATCCTAACTGTTCACTGGTATATTAGTTTTTATCAGCCAAAGGTAAAAATTCTACTGTTTACATTATTCAGACAGCCTGTAAGGAAGAGTTAAAAGAATAATACTGACTTAAACTTCTTAAATGATTATGCCATATAACTGCCCATATCAAATTATCATATTTCTAACCTTAAAAACTAAAAATGTAGTCAATCCTAAATGTTAAAATTCAGTACAAAATTTCATGGAATGCATAAAAATCTAAAATATTCTATAGACTCTTATTTGAACTGAAACAAAATACATTTTCCAAAACAAAATAATATGACATCTTAGATGGTAGAGAAAACAGTCCAATGGTAAACTATTCCTTATCAGTATTACATAAAACAGTAAACATCATTGCAAGTTCAAATAGTACATGAATAAGCATTTGTCTAATTACACAGAAACTTCATTTTGTGCACGGATAATTTTATACAGAAACAAGAACAGCTCCATAGAAAATCAACTAGAAAGTGTTGATAACATGTCAAAATTTTTAGGTTTACAAAATTATTTTAAAAATAAGTACAAACAGAAAAACTTAAAATCATTAATCAAGCAATTAATACTGTAAATGAACAGACAACAAAAGTTTCTAAAAAATGAAAAATATCACCAATACTCTGAAGACTTCCTGGAAGTTTGCATGTAAATTCTATTCTTTCACTATTTTCTGGCAACTCTCAAAATTTCCAAAAATCAATTTACATGCACTATGTAGAATAATACACAGTTTGGAAATAATAATAATCAGCAGTAAAAATACTACTTGGAATTCAAAAAACTAGCAACAAGTTCCAATATAAAAATTTAGATAATAAATTGTTTTTATTTTTAAATCTTTAGTTAATGCAAAAAAAAGTAGATTCAAACTTCATTCAAGATCTCACAGCATAGTAAGTTTTCTTTGTAATGTTTCAAGGTAAACTAATGAAATACATTTTCTTAAGCAGAAATTTGTATAAATTAATTATCTATTTTCTCACTCCCCAAATAATTAAAACAGTGGCTTAGGAAGTAAAAATGGTGCCCAGAGAGTATTGTTTTTTGCATATGCAATAATATAAACACACTAATGTTTTGTCTCCATGGGGCCCTTAAAGGTTGGTGCACAGGGTATCTATGCCCCTCCCTACTATTGTTACACCACTGAATTAAGATGCAAGCAATTTCAGTAAAAGAAAGGGAGGAAGAACATCACAGAGCAAGTTTCTTCCACATAAAATTTTTACATAATGAAGGAATTTTGAATAACATAAAATAAATACTAAAAAAATATGAATTTCTGATATTTAATAAATGTTTTACTAAACAAAGGAATTAAAGAATTTGAAGACTAAAAAAAAGGACAATTTTTTAACCATATATTAAAGAAAAATCCTTTAAGATGAAATTTACATTAAAAGCTTTCAATGTTTAACTTTTACACACAAAAAAATGATTAATCAAACTCATTTAATAACAGCAAAAAGTGCAAAAAGTTTGAAAAAACAAACAATAAATAAAACTTCAAATTCTGGATTAAATAATTACAGGTAAACATACTGTGCATAAATACTGAAACATTTTTCAACACCAGAAAAAGAAAAGATCTATATGTGAGAATAACCAAAAGTGATTAACTGATTTCGAGTAAAAATAGATAAATTTAAAAATTACCAAGATTTGTTAAGATTTTGATGCAGCACATCGAAATCCTAAATTTCCAGCAGTTGTATCTGGAGTATTTTGACTTCTTGCTGCACAGCGGAATCTGTAACAATAACTCTGCAAAAAAAAAAAAAAAATTTAAATTATAACTTAATTTTATGCTCTATATTTTTATTAAAAACTCCAATTATAGTTCTTTAATCTACAATTTAAAAAAAACACCCTTCCTTCAAATTAATTTATAGTTACAGAATAAAGCTGTACATGATTTGAATAGAAATGGGAATACTAAATGTTTGTTGGAAAAAGAATAAAGTTGATAACAAAGCAACTTACTTACATATTAGATTCAATATCATATAAACATCTATATAACATGAACAAGCTATACAAAAAGATGAAGGAAAAAGAAAGGAAATCAAGGTTATAGGCATTACAAAATTTCCTATAGCAGAATCAATTTAATGGACTTTAATGCACTTTATATTAAATAAAATCTTGCATTACTTTCCATTCAACATATTAAAAAAAATAATTATTTTCTTCAAACAATAATGTAGAGTAGTACGCTACGTAAAACATAATTAAACTGAATTCATAAAGGAAAATTCCAAGTCTGAAAATAGTTTCTGATTAGAACATATATTTTCTGCTACATCCAGCAGTCAAACTTTGTAACTTTCATGAATGTAAATCATGAAAGCCACCGAGAATCTGCTATCCAGTTGTCTCAGTGTTGTTGTTTTTTTTAACTCAGAAATTAAAAAATGACTAATTAAAATAGCATTCCATTTTTAATTAAATGATGCAATCGATAACATAATTAATTTGATGTATAGCATACCAAGAACTTGAGAAAGACAGGTTAAACTGAAATTGATTTCTTTTTAATAAATGTATTATGGAAGTAGGGTTATAAAAATAGAATAGTAAACCATGTAAACTCATATTTAATTCCAAAAATATGTAAATAACTATTTAATTTATACAATAAACATACTGAATCTGTACTTTTGATTTTACAGTAACAGAATTTTCACATTTGTTATCACATTTATTTGATATGATTGAGAAACTAAAGTTTTTACTTGTGTATTACTGTGTATTACTTGTGTGTGACTGAAAAATTAAAATTTATTAATCTTTCCTCATTCTGAATTACAAAGCAGAATTTTGAATTATAAACAAAACTTACTTTATGACACATGAAGGAGCCACCTTTTTTCACTTTATCTTTGCCTGATTTTGGACCTTTCTAAAAAAAGACAATGTGTCAGTCGGGATTCATTCTTATTAAAATAAGTATAATTCGTTATTAAGAAAGTACAAATTTCTTAAAATTCAAATATGAAGCCTAATTCTCTTTAATACCTAGACCTACTAAAAACGTTTGCGAGTACTTTTCCATTAGCGTAATTAATCAATGTCAACATAGTACTCAGAGATGACTGGTGTTGCACTACCAGAAAAGTACCCTTTTATACCACAACAGTTTCAATTATTGGAGTACTGACAGTTCAAAAAAAAAAAAAAAACATAAGATGGAATCCACAAACTTTTCTATAAATTAAGTTGAGTTTTACTACACCTAGTCAATAGGTTAGTATATTCATACATCAGGCAATTGACTATTCTTATTGTAACTTTAAAATATCACATATTCATAAAATTCAAACATGGTATAATCCTAACATTTAGGTTCTTTGAAATATTAGGTCTCTTTACAGCCAAATCTGGAAGTTTAAGACCACCAAGCATGTGTACATTGCTAAACCCCAACACATTATCTATTCTCATAATGCAATTATTACTACAAATAATACTAAAATGAATCAACTGTACACAATTAAGAGAAAACTTTAAACTGAGAATACAAACAAAATTCTTATAATAATTATTATCGAAGAAGAAATTTTGCACAAATAAAATTCATACGATTTAAATCTATCGAATCAATTCTTAAAGAATATACTTACTGGATTGTGTTGTTCTTCAGAAGAATGTTGAGTAGTCCACCAATCACTTGTCCATTCCCAAACATTTCCAACTATATTTTTCAAGCCAAAACTTGTGGCAGGAAAAGCAGTCACCTGTTGATGAAATTAAGAAATCTCATTAAAGCTTTTTCTTCTTTTTTTTCACAACAATATACTGGGATTATACATAAAAAATGTAAAATGAAGTCTTACTGGAGCAGTACTGATGTAGCCATCTTCGTTGGTATTGTTCTGAGGAAATGTCCCTTGCCAAATATTCATGTAATGTTTACCATGTGGCATTTGTTTATTACCCCACGGGAATAAACTGAAAAATAGAAAGAATCAAGATCTGGTATTTTGTTCAGTTAACGTCAACTATAAACAGACAATGTGTTAATGTGCATTTGGATTTTTTTCGTATAATTTTGCATTCAATAACCCATTAGTATTTATATTTAAAAAAATTTGGAAACTGTTTATTATTCATTTGATCCAAGTTCCTCTATTAGCTTTCTAAAATCCATATAACTTCACTTATTATTTAGATAAAAATGATTAAGCTGCTATATGTTCATAAATAAATGCAAATACAAAATTGGGGAATAAATTTATCATATATAGACATTGTGGATTATATTTTTATCACAGAAAATTTGAATTAAAATCAAAGTTCCAAAAAAGAAAGAGATGCAAATGCATAAATCAAATAAAAGTAACCTAGTAATTCACAATAATTGAAATGGTGGAATATATTAAAGGAATAGGAGGTAAAAACTCATAATTTCAAATTAACATTAATAAAACTTCTGAAAGGATAAAGCTTTTAAGATTTATTATTTTTATCAAGCAAATGAATATTTAATGACACTATTAGTAAAAATTTAGTCCAAGTAAGAGAAAACTTGTACTGTCCTTTATCCTTATGTATCAACCAGATAATCTGAGAATAATATCAGCATTTTATTACAAGATTAAATCGTACAAAAAATGTGTATCGCATGATTGCTGTCAGTCTTTCTTTTTAGGATACCTTAATAACATCTTAATAAAGTACAAGAGTACGAACAAGAGCAACAGTGACCAGATTTAGTTTTTTAAAAATAAACATTGCATTTTTAATTGATATGAAGGTTATTTTTGTATAGACGTAGTAAGTTTGAACCATGGCATGAGGTGATGAAGAAAACATACCTGAGCCAGTAATCCCCCTCCCCCCTAACTTCCATGCCACATCCATGTGACAATGTTTGACATAAAATAACAGTCAGAATATACCTATTAGGATGGATTTATAACTAAACATACGACAATGTAAAAAATTGCCTTAAAACTGCACATCAAAATGGCTGGTTCAAATTGGCACTAACAAAATCAAAAAGTCTCAGACATTAGAAGACTGAAGTTGTCTCAGCGAACAAAATATCCAAGTTCAATCCATCTGAGGATACACATAACACAGTATAGATCAAACTAATGAATACCATTCAAAGTGTATGACATCAACAGAAAATTTCCTTACCAGTCAAGTGACATAAAGATGCATTTTGAGCATCGAGGAGTCAACAATTTCCAGTTTATCCAAGTCATCCTCCTTTAAAAATCTAAGAACATTACAAGGCAGTTATTGCTAATATTCAGATATCTTCTCAATGTAAAAAGGAATTTCATCTCTTTGAGGAATTCCGTCAAGTCACCAATTAAAAAGTGAAAGACCCTTTATCAGTTCTCTTTCTGGTACATCTGTCATGAAGGATTGTCAGATATGGGTTTAAATTTATGGGAAAACGAAAAATAATACAAGAATGATTTATAACTTCTTGCCTAGTTAACAAATGTTGCATATTTGAATTTAGCATGTTCCACGCATGCTGAAATACCAATTCATATTTATAGTCACCAACTGTTGAGTGAATATCAATAAAATTAGCTGATGTTGATGCTCTTATTTACTCAACAAATGATAAAGCAATTCAATTAAACATAAGTTTTTATTGGTAAAGCTTTCATTTAATTTTCTTACTTGAATAAAAAGCTTTTGATAATATCTAAACAAAAATAATCATACCTTATTCACGATTGCATACTTCAAGAACTTACCCGGTATATAGTTTTGTGTTTACAATAAATAATGTCATTTATTTACACTTACAGTTTTAATAAACTTTAAACTATACTGAATACGGTTAAAAAATTTCTAGGTAATTCCATTCCTTTCCAAATTCTTCTATTTTTTTTAGGTAATATTCTTTGACCACCATTGCATTTTATTTTGATCGGGGGGGCGCCGGGCGAGAAATATTTAATGAATAATCCATAAATATTAAACATTTGCAACAGTAGCATTTAAGTTTAGGTACTTTTCCATCAACAGAAGCCAAAATTACACATCAAATGTGCCAAGTACTTGTGTAAACTTCATATCGTGGAAAGTGGCATTTATTGCCGACTTTACAGTATAAGGTTGCTGCAGCCTTGCTAACAGAAGAAAGATACTGTGCCAAAATTTATGCTTGGCAACAGTGTCTGTTGAACTAACAAAAAATAACTAAATAATATATTAAACTTCAGAACTGAAAAATTTAATAACTTGTTTCATTAAAACTGCTAACTTACCGATCTTGCAGTCCTGATCTACACGCATATTCCCATTCAGCTTCAGTTGGAAGTCGCTTTCCCTTCCATTTACAGTATGCAACAGCATCATTCCATGAGGCATGAATAACTGGATGATCCATCCTTGAATAATAACAGAAATGAATTATTTCTACTACGATAACCATGAGATTCACATCAATCTAAAGCTACAAAATATTTATTGATGATATTTTGTCACTGGAGGATTTTTTTTTTCTTCTCTATTTCTTATTTAGGATTTAAAGCCATGTTCGAGATCAGTTAACACTGATTTGAAATAAGATTGAGTAAAAGAAATAAAATAACTGCTATGTATAAAATTTAAAGATTTTTCTTACACAATAATTTTTGTCGCATTCAACCTTATAAAACTATCAAAATATTTTAGAACATTCTTTTCCTTCTGAAATTATTAAGTTTTTAATACTGAATTTTCCTCTATTGCCCAATTAAATTACCTATACTGTTTGGGGAGTATGTAGTTACTTTTATCCAGATCAGAATTAACAGAACACATAAGATTTTTAAAGATTTTATGTAATTTTTGCTTTGAATGATTATAGCTATGAATTACTTTAATTTAATTTACAAATGAAAAATTTTGATAATTCTATATACATGTCAGATCTGCAAAAGATGCCAACGGGTTATGATAAAAGTTCAATAAATCACCACTCAATTTGGAAATAATGGTTAAACTGTTAATTATGCTACATGGATTAACTATAAATATCTAAATATACTTTAATTAAAATATTTAGCTTCTTAACCTTTAATATAAATAAGTTTACAAATAAAGTAGCTTTCATTTAATACATAAAACATATATTTTTTAACATATATTTAATACATAAACAATATTTTTTCAAAAATGCACATTCAAAATGCAGCAAATTAACAAAATAATAATTACCGTTCTGTTATACTTGTATCTGGACTCTCTGGATGACGCCAATCAGCTCCTTTCACAGGCAACCACCAGGGTGCAGCAGCTACCTACAAAAAATAATATAAAAAAGTATAACTAAAAGTGCATGATAAATATATAAATCAAAATTCTTTTTATAACTATTAAATGTAAAACAAAGGTTTCGTGGAATTTATTTACAGCAACCATTATATTTTTATCCGAGATCATAAAAATAAAAGAATCCTTATCTCCATGTGCCCTACATTTATCAAGTAAAAAAATGCCAGCTAACTTTTTATGTTCTAATTCTTATCATGCTTAAATGATAAAAAGAAAACATATATCTCAATACTGAAAAAAATAATAATAAGAGTGCAAAAATATTAGAATGATAATATTAAACAAGACGAAAAAACTTAAAAGCCAATGTCTTTTAAGAATTAAATATATCTAAAGCAGCATTATAAAAAATTAGTAAGTAGTAATAAGAATATTCTAAGTCCAATGTAAATTTTTAATTTTAAAATAAAGGGAAAAAAAACTTTACAATGAAATCTAAATACACATGCTCTGTAATATTTCTTGAAAGATATATTTGAAACTTATGTTTAGCAGGTAATTAATCAAGTATGAAAAAGCATAAATAAGAATTCCGAGACTTACTGCTTGTGTTATTGTTTCTCTGACTTTTTCACTTAAAAGAACATCTAAAACAAATGAATCACCAAATTTTTCAGCCTAAAAAAAGAAAAAAAAAACCACTTGAATTTACAAGGACACTCAAAACACTCATAAAATGTACTATTCAAGTATGACATAAGGTACTATTATATGAATCGATTGGTGTTCAAAGGGGATTTCTGCATTCTCGGCAAAAATTACACTTTTATTTTCATTTTTAATTTGATGAAGGTGAATGCATCTTTGTTGTGAAAACGGGGCTTCTACCATTACAGCCATGTTTTGGTACAGCATCAAAGTTTCCACGTGATGGTAGAAGAAGGCTTATTCGCAGAAGAGCCCTTACAACATCAATATAGCAGTTTGACTTAAATTACCCAATTATTACTAATTCATAAAATCCTTAACCCAGTGAATTCCAGCTATATTATTTTCATTCAAACTACTTGGAGTGCTTGAGCCCAGGCATTTTGAATAATCATATGCAAGCTGTTGTACTTGTTTGTAAGTTAGACCATAGTTCATATTTGCACTTTTAATAACATAACACAAAACATGCTTTCTTGATCTGTGGTGAAAACTTGTCGACATGTATACTTGGAACTAAAGCAATTGGATGAAATATCCAATGTTATGTTATCATCAAGACCAACTGTTTTACTTTATTTTAAATCTATAAATTAATGTAGAATGGGGAATTCCATATAAGTCTGAAGCTGTTCTAAGAGACATGCCATTTTAAACTGCTTGCATAGCCTTTGAAATCTTTTTCTTCTGGCTTATTATGCTTCTTTATATAAGTTCAAACCATCTTTCCCAAGTCTCAAAATTATTTAATTAAATTAATACTTCCTTAATATGAGGGATACATTTTAACAGTGTTGAAATGTGCCCCCTGATGATTCTTGAAAGGTGCCCCCATGTGCTGCCATTAAGTTTAAAGTGTTATAAACTCTCTTTAGCAAAGGAATTTCTAGTTGCTAATAGTATTGTTAGATGTAGAAAATCTTAATTGATTTGGTGAATAAATCCAACTTATCTCAATGAATATAGGGTAAGAAAAATTCAGTGATGAACGCAATTTCAGTTTCTACTTAGCAGGTCACAAAACGAGTCTCAACCAGGCAAAGTAAATGGTTTGAGAAATGGAATGAATCCTATTGTCAGAAAATGCTCTCTTCTGAAACTTGATTAGCCACCTATCAGCCAATCAAATAGCATGTCGAGTGGAGAGAAATGCAAACTGTTGAAAGGTGCTCCCCTCTCCCCTAATTATCTGAAATCTATGGAATAATCCTTTAAACAACAAAAATAATGAAATATAGTTTTAGTTTTTTTTTCTTCTAATGGCTCTTAACTTACAATGTAAACAATTTTTAGCCTTAGAGATTGGCATATATGAGCATAAAAATGCTCTTCAAACAGAAATAAATATGAGAATAGAAAATATTTTTTTACAAGGAAATAAGAATTATACTAAATGACTTAGCAAAAAAAGTAGCTCTACAACATCAGACATCCATTTCATTTTTATACGCAATAAAAATTTCATAGACACAAGGGGAAAAAAACCTATTTATTACAAATATTTGCACTTAATATGTTTGAAAATAAAACAAAATATAACTAGTTCATCAAATTTTAGACGATTTGATACTTCATGTTGATCTACTAATTCTTTAATGTTATGTTTATGCAATTTTTTTTAAAACTAAAATGTTTATAAAAATAATTTTGAAATAAAGATACAATATAAATATATTCCGTAACAATACTAGGTAAAAGACAATCTTTGGAACTAAAATAACTCTATTGTAAATAAAGTGAATTACCTCAGTAACGTGTCCAGTATTCTTCACAAATTCCTCAAAGTCTTTGTTGCTTACTTCATGAACATCTAGATAAAAATCATCAACAAATACCTTGCGAGCTGGACCTTCACCGTCGGCTACAAAAACGGGTTTATCTGTTCCCATTGTAAAATGACCACCTTTAATCAACACACTCTCTGTTCCAGGAACTTCCTCGTCATCCCCAAGATTTTGATTATTTTCTAAATACTTATCTACGGGGCTACTATCGCTATGTTTCTCACCATCCACATTACCAGTGCAATGTTCTTTATTTGAAAGTTCGGCATTTCGTGAAATTGCTCCACAACCACAATCTTGAGTTTCAGAATGTTTTCCACCGTCTTCTTCGGCGCAGTATATGTTACAGACAAACGCGTTTAAAACAACACAAAAAATTAAGAAGTTCTTTGAAAACATTTTATTTTGTACAACAAACTTCCGACAGCAAAATTCCCTAACTTACTGTCAGAATTCATCAACTACATGGATTTCCTAATCCCAAGTTACCGAAACATAGATCTAATCACACCAGCCAGCACCACCTGTTTCAATGTTTTGATTTTGATTATCTCCGCTACGGATGCGGTCAATTGCTTCCAACAATTGCATTGTTATTATTGCAATCATAACGCAATTTTAAAACAGAAATCGTATTGGGACTTCATATCATACTTTCTAGTAGATAAGTTTTACTAGTTCAAGAGAATACAGAAAATGAAGAAAATATTTTTATAGGAGATAAGGAAATTACCCACTAAATTTTGTTCTAGTGTGATAAAATCTCAAGCAAAGTTAAAATATGGTGCTGCCATCTGTTAAATTATAGTGGAAATAACAATGACAAGAAAATTGAAAAATGTATTCAAAATACCCAAACTGCTACTCCTACCCTCTTCTATATGAATAATAAAAACTTCACAAGTAATTAATAAGGAAAAATCCCTGAAAATATAGTAAAATCATGAGCAGTTCGGTGCGGTTTTAAAGAAAGAAATGCATCAAAAATGAATATCCAACTTCAAAGAATTACACATGAGTAAATTAAATATAACTAAATGGTTTTTTTTCCTTAAAAAAAGACATAACTATAAATAAAACACTTCAGGGAAGGGGGGAGAAGCAGGAGGAGACAACTCAACTCGAAGGGGAGGAAAGGGGAGAAGCAGGAAGAAACAACTCAACTCGAGGAGCGGTTCCCAACTTTTTTGGTTATACGGACCACCTGCTGTATTAAAAAATATTTTGCGGCTCACCAACTAAATATACAATCAAGAAAGAACAAATAATACATTTATATATTCTATGCACGTATATGACGGCAATTAGTAAAGCTTACTGTAAAAGCATTAAAAATATATCAAATAATGCAAAAAAAGTGGCGACTATTTAAGTTTCCTCGACTTGATTCTTGACTAGCATTCCACGGCCTTCTAATAAGCTATTCGAGGCCCACAAGAGGGCCGCGTCCCATGCGTTGGGAACAGTTGTCCTAGAAGATTTGTGCCTGTTTAAGACGGGCTTTAAGCCCGCAAACCATATTTCAAAACTGATTGTTACAGATTTACTCACGGCTCGCAGCTCAGAAACAAGCAGTGCTGCAAAAGTTGTATAGACCTAAGTTGTAGGAAATTTTGTGCTGATTATTTTTGGAATATAATGATGATATTGAGTTGTAAGCAAAATAACGGGGAATAAAATATTTTCATGTTTTTTGGCTATAACTGAAATTCCTATCAAAATTTTTGGTGTCAAACCTCAGATTCGTACTCAGCACCTCAATAAAACATAAAGGAGCAATAAATTACAACTCCTCCAGAAATTGATTTTAAAAAACTACTTAACGACTGAACTATTGAGAAAAAACGAAAAAAAAAAGCCAAATGAGGAAGTCGCGCCAATCGAGAGCTGTGGAAAACGCAGCTTTAGGACATCTAATTTCAATAGGAGGAAAGGTTGCTTTTTCCTCCGGACTGAGCGATCGCGCTTCTCATTGCGCGAAATTTGATCCCTTAGGAGGGACAAAGCTCTCTGCAGATCTTTTGCTGCAGAGAGTATTTGCTGTCTTCAGCGGTTTCCCTTCTTTTTTTAATTTATGCTGCTTCATCCACGCGGAAAGATAAATTCTGTTAACAATTGGAAATTAGTATCAATTGATTCATGCTTTTTTTTCATGCTATTAATTTAGAACACTTTCGTTTTTGTTAAAAGGGTGCTTTTTCTGCGCACTTAATTTTGGAATTGAATTTTTATATATTTTGCATTTAATATCTTTCCTTAACCGTTCTTATACTTAATACAGATCTTTTTGCTAAATTATTGGATCTTCAAAGTATCCAATGGACTTTATTTCTAATAATTTAATAATTCTGTAACTGAATAATTTCTTTTGTTTTAATACGATACTGCTTTTAGTTTAAAAGTGCATGCTATTATCGCTAATATTTTCTTTCAGCCATTTTTCATTTTGTGTTTGTCGATAAATATTTTTCTGTTAGTGGAATTAGTGTTCAATTTTGGTTTGGGTGTTGATAAACAGTATGTGAATAGGGAAGATTCCACTGAAAGGAGACAGATTATTTCAGCACTCTGCCGATGTGCGTGTGATTTTGTATCACATCCAGTGGCGGCTCGTGCATTAGAGCTGCAGTCCCCCCTGAAATAATTTTAAAGGCTTGTGTTTTCGTTTTTATTCTAATTGGTTTACTTTTACACGCTGAGAGTTCAGTGATGAACGAAAATGGCAAAAAAGTAATGAAAAACGTAAATGGAATTAAGAGAGAGTTATTTTAAGCTCCTCCCAGCGTCACAGAAACTTCTGGCTTTTTCTATTATAGATAACTAGAAGATTTGTGCCCGTCTAAGACGGATTTTTAGCTTGCCAACAATATCTCGGATCTGATTGTCACAGATTTATTAACGAAAGTTGTAGTAGAAAATATCATACACATTGGCAGAGTGCCTAAGAAATTTTTTAAAAAAGCATGAAAAACAGAAATGAATTAATTGGCAATAAATAACTTAATTTTTAAGAATCACTTGTGTTCTGACCTAATAAAAATAAAGCAAAATCCATTTACAGAAAAAAATGCATCACCGAATACAAAATTAAAATAATGCTGAATTGATTGATGCAAATTTTTAAATAAAGGGAGTTTTTCAGTATCAGAACGGTTAAGAAAAAAATATTAAATAAAATACATAATGACATTTTTCCTTTAAAGAAAATAAATAAAAATTATAATGGGTCTGCATATTTTCTTGGTTGCCTGTTAGGGTGACCTGAAAATTCTAAAAGAAGCTAGGACACCGGGGGAAATTTCTGACTACAATTTTGACACAAGTATAAAAATATATGGAATAAAAAGCACGTCATCTATTTTTAGCTTGCTGGTTAAATATTCAAATGAAAACTTATTATTTATTTAAAAATACACATTCAAATTTCAGTGCAACAAAAATTTAAGTATTCAAAAATCAGCAAGGAATTTTGTACTTGTAAACACTGAATATTAAAAATATAAAATGACACTACGAATTTGCTGCAAACGCTTATTAATAAAAACATAAAAGAATATTAACATTAAACATGGTCTTTAAAAAACGTGTTAAAAAAACTTGTAAAATTTTTTATATACGAAATTATACAAAAAATATTGTAATTAATGAAGTAATGAAATTAAATTAATATCTGGATTATTAACAGGAAGAAACCCACATCTATATCTTCAGAAGGATAAAAGACTCTTCGAGCATCGTCTTAGTAGGCCCAGATAGTGGATGATGCTTTGCAATAACAGGCATCTGAAAACGAAACGCTTTCATGAAATTTCACACAACGCAAAATATTTTATAAGATAAACCCGAAGAAAGTATGTAATAATTACGTTGACGCGGTCGAAAACATTTTTGGCTAATTACTGTATGGTATTTTTATTAAATAATCGAAAGCATTGCAGTGTTTGTTCATTGTGATTATTATTGTCAGATGTGTAAAGTTCATAAAGTTAAAGTGTTTTGATTTAAATAACCCATGAGATCACGAGGATACAGATTTTTATGACCTCAGCCCCCTCTGACAAAAATCCTGGATTCGCCACTGATCTAAGTAAAATAATTATACTTGCAAAAAATCTAAACAGCTTATTTTGAAAGCATTGTATAATTACTTATATCTAGAATAATATTAAAAAATGTTTGGAAGGGAAAAAATAAACATCAAACAATTGTATGGTTAATAATAATTAAATAAAAATAACGTAGATATAACATACAATTAAAATTTAATTTTGAAAAATAAAAGTGTTAGAGAGAAGGAAAAAAAAACTTACAATGCCCTCCCGTTGGTTTGGATCCAAAGTGCTCCTATGAAAAAAAATAATAGTCAAATTAAAATCAAAATTATATTAATATTATCTTGAAATGGCAGGGACCTTGTGGCCTCCTGTATATTCCCATATTATAATAATTACTCACAACACACGAGTAGAGTTCATATTCTTTCATCGAGATCTGTCCATTTTCATCTTCTTGAGGTAAATAAATACAACTGGGCATTACAATCTCGACGTCAAGTTTCAAAGCCTTGGGCTTTTTTCCTGTGAACACATAGTCAAACCTAAAAAGAAAATTTTGAAATCCTAGCGTTAACATAAATATGATAATATATAAGAAATCATCTGAAAATATAAGCTATTATCAGTAAAGTTAATGATAATTTTTCCTCTATTTTAAATAATTTTATAAAAATGTTTTTGGAATAAATTACAACTTTTCATTAGCACTTTTCTGCCACTGAAACTGACTGAATTATGGAGCTTTGAATTTCATAATTTTAAACCAATCAGCAGCCTCATGGAGCAAATGTTGCGCATTGATTGGTGGATCGTCGCCATTTTAATGTTAAAATTAATGCATATACTGTAATAGAAATAAGAAAGTGAATTAGATGTTGCATGGCGTAGTCAGTTATTCGACTCTATTAGGGGCATTTATGTAGACAATGAACAGAACAGGTGCAAGGTCATTAAAATAACATGGGTTAAATATCTACCACAATCTGAAGTTTAGAATTACGTTGTTAAAGCAGCCATGTAAATAAAATGATACGAGATTAAATTGAAATCATATTCCCGGCGAACAAGCTGGTCGACGAAGGATGCTTGCAACGAATAAGAAACTTACCGTTTGATATGGATCACTAGCACTTTTGGTGATTTCCTAATAGAATACCACTTTTGAGCATCATGGCTTTCGCAGTTTTCACATATTTTACCAAAAATTGTCTCTTTTGACAGGAACAAATTTAGGCAGTCCTGAAAAAGGAAAGGCGAAAAAATCATCACCATGTGCTATTTTCAGTACCATATGTGAATTTAATCTACCCAATTCCATAAAAAATAGTTTTCAGTTTTTCTTAAATATCTCAAAAACTATGGGTTCTATAAAAAACACTCAATTACAAAATTAAACTACATAAAATTTCCTACAAAAAAGTCCTACTTTTTTTTGTAGCATCAATAGTTTAGAATATACAGGGAGATTTAAAAGTTAATATTTCTAAAATTCCTTATTGTAATGGTAAAAGTGGTTAAAAGTGCTGAATCAACAACCCTCATAATAACCTCATGCCTATATAAAAATTAATCAAGGGTAGTATTGCATGTGTCGGAGAGGGGGTAACAAATACATTTGATGAACAATTATGCTCCCTTCCTCCCCTCACATCCGTTCCCCTTCACAAGTTTCCTTCTACTCGTAGTCCAGCCAACAAATTGTAAATTTAAAGAAAAAGGCGTAGTTTTGAAATTCGGAACAGTTGTTTGGGAGAGTGCCCTAAAAGACATACTAAAAGTCCCCGCTGGTGGAGGGTGCTCAGGGGGGGGGGGAAGAGGAGATTTCTCATTTTTTCTGAATTATCTCGATAACTATGGATCCTATCGAAAAACATTTAAGTATAAAATTAAACTAAATTAAATTTCCTATAAAAATAGTCCTACACATTGTTTTTAGGGTGAATAGTTTAGAATATTATAGCAGTTTGAAGAAGTACATAATTACAATAAGTGGTTGAAAATGTATATCTATAACATATTATATCTTTCCATAACATAATATTATATATATATACATACATACATAAAAAATATGCATAACCCAATTTACACTTGCTCGTAATCAAATTTCGCTATGTTTTTCTAGTATATGATCAAGTTCGAACGCATCTTCTTCTTCTAGAGGTGCACCTTTGGTACATGTACCATTAAAGATGCCAAAACAAAAACACATAGCTAAGCGTGTGTTGCTCCGCCGCTCCTTTGGTTGGAGGAATTGAGGAAAGATCAGCTCTGATCTAGGTTGATGATTTGAGAAATGTTGGATATCTAGTTATTTAAATTATGTTCAGCAGCAACGGCTTTGTACTAGGAACATCTTCACACCGGCTTGTGAGATATCATCTAGTGTTGATGAGGGGTTATAAAAGATGTCAGCAATGTTTTTATCTGGTTTAGTTGATTTTTGATCAATGTAAATATAGTGCTTTGCTTTTTCTATAAATGCGTGGTGTAATGTCGCAGCCACAGAATGCGTGGGGAAGGAGAATGGTTTACGCAAAAGAAAGTTCTTTCTGCAGCTTTCTTGTAAAAATTAATTTAGCTTCTACTTTTCCCTTGCCAGGCTTCAGAAAATAAATTTTACTTTCTGGTGGTGCCAAAGCAATCAGTAACACGACTAGGTCTACGTCTTTCCCTTGGGATGAGAAGTTGCTTTCTCTAACTCAGATCTCACAGTATCAGTATCAGCATCCCCTGTAGCGACTCTCGTTTCAGTTCCTTTAGCAACCATTTTCTGTGTTAGTAATTGAACATGCCTGGTCTTATTTCTTCAATGGCAAGAAAATGTTTCTGTCGAACTGTGACAGACTGGTTGCGAGCTTTTAAGTTAAACTCAGCATAGATATGTAGATTTAGATCATACTGTCTAAATACACTCATTTGGTGCGTTAACAGAGCCAAAAGACTGAGTAAAGGGATCTAGTGGAGGAAAACGGACGTGAGGGGAAGTAGGGAACACGAATGTTCACAAAATAGGTTTGTCGCCCCCCCCCTTCCTGTTACCGCCACTACTCTCGACACAAACAATACTACCCTCGTATAATTAGTGTATAGGCATAAGGTCTTTCTGAGGGTTGTTGCTTCAGCACTTTTAATTGATTTAACCATTACAATAAGGAATTTTTGAAATATTCACTTTTAACCTCCCCCCCGTATGTTCTAAAATTTCATTCTACAAAACATTTAGGAAGGGTTTTGCTGGGGGGAGGTGAGGGGGGGGGGGGGGGGGGATCTGTGTTTAGCTAGGATCCATAGTTTTCGAGATATATATATAAAACCGAGAAATCCCCCCTTTTAACCCCCCTGAGCACCCTCCTCCAGCGGAGACTTTTGGTATGTCGTTTAGGGCACTATCCCCAACAACTGTGCCGAAATCCGATTTTCAAAACTACACCTTTTTTTAAAATTTACAATTCGTTGACTGGTCTACGAGTAGAAAGAAACTTGTGAAGGGGAACGGATGGGAGCATAATTTTTCATCAAATGTGTTTGTTACCCCCTCTCCGACATATGCAATACTACCCTTGATTAATTATTATATAGGCATGAGGTTATTATGAGGGTTGTTGATTCAGCACTTTTAGTCTCTTTTACCATTACAATAAGGAAATTTAGAAATATTAACTTTTAAATCCCCCTGTTTTTTTGTAGGAAATTTCATGTAGTTTAATTTTGTAGTTGAGTGTTTTTTGATAGAACCCATAGTTTTCGAGATATTTAAGAAAAACTGAAACGCCTGAGATATTTAAGAAAAACTGAGAAGCTGGATTAAATGGGTGTTCCGCCGGTAGAAATTTTTTGGTTAGTGCGGAAAACAAAAAGGTTAGGCTTTCCTTCGCAAAATCAACGTTAAATATACCCGAAACGTATTAGAATAATGTCTTATTTGCAGATGAAAGCAAATTTAACATTTTTGGTTCCTATGGACGTATAATGATATAGAGAAGAAAAACTGAGAAACTTAATCCCAAGAACTTAGTTGGAACAGTTAAGTATGGCGGTGGAGGTGTCCTTGCGTGGGGGTGCATGTCAGCATCAAGACTAGGTAATTTGGTACTTTTTGATTGCATAATGAATCATGCTCTTTATTTAAATGTTGTAAGAGACAATTTAAAATTATCAGCCCAAAATTTGGGTATTGAAACAACTTTTTTTTAAATCAAGATAACGATCCTTAGCACAGGGCTCTCAACGTTCGCCTCTGGTGTCTCTATAATTGTCCACAAAATTTGAAAACACCACCTCAATCGCCAGATTTAAACCCAATAGAGAGATAATTGGGAGATAACTGGAGGTTAGAGTACGAAAACACGACATTAAAGCGAAAAGCGAACTAAAAACAATAATTATGGAAGAATGGATGAACATTGATGCAGAAATTACAAAAAAAAAAAAAAACTAGTGAAATCTATTCCCAAACGTTTAAAAGCTGTTGTGGATGCTAAAGGATATCCTACTAAATATTAATTTAACGAAAAATTAGAATATTTACTAATATGTAGAGATTTTTTTAAAGTGTACGAAGACTTTTGTGAGATAAAGTTTTTGTTATTTTTTGATTATTGATTTCTTAAAAATAAAGAGTTTTACTATGTTTTTAAAATATTTCATGTAGTTTCGTTAAGAATAGATTATAGATCTTATTATTAAATACCTATTCTGAAATATTAATTTTAATTAATGGATAGAGCCCTATTTCATTGAAAATCGTAAGTGTACGAACACTTTTGGGAGCCACTGTATATATCATTTCAAAAAATATTCATACAGAGACAAACAGTGAGAAAAATCTTGAATTATGCGTGTAATAGAAGTTGCCTAAATACGGAAGCTTACTTGTAAAATCCTGTTTTGAAGAGACGCTGATTTACAAAATTATAAAGCGTTAATCAGTGAACAGGTTAACTTTTTATTTATTTTATTGTATTTTAGATATTATTATTATTATTTGTTCATCAATTTTTGTATTGGGTAGGTATTTTCGTTGGGACAAAGGCTCTCGAATTCTTAGTAACGGTTCTAATGGGCGCAAAATTACTCTAGCCCAGGGCGCTCAAATTTGTTAAGACGTCCCTGCATAGAAGATCTTAACTTGATGCTGCAATACTCAATCAACCATGATTATATTAGGCTAGGAGAAATAAAATCCCTTGCCCGAGAATCCGAAGCTAGGATTGCACGGCGTCTCTTAACCCTACAATATCCGGTCATTAAAAGTAGGCATGGAAAAACCTAACCGGGTTTTAACCGAAAATCGTTTTTCTTGGTTTCGATTAACCGGTTTTTTGGGGGGTTATTTTTTGTACCCGTTATTTTTTAAAATCCAATAACCGGGTGAAAAAACTGGATCGGAAGATAGGCTCGATTAGACTAAAATTTACCAAGTTATGAAGCTTTTAATTTCATCATCTTAGGTCAATCAGCAACAACCGCTTCCTCGCGGCGTCTGTTGGTTGGCAGATTACTGAAAGAGTCTTTATGAACAGATAAATATTGGCCAATAGATTGATTTATTGTAAAAAAAATACTATTAATAAACAATTTTGTCTACAAACGGAGGTTTTTTTTTATATAAAAAACCCTCGAAAACCGGTTATTTTGAGCGGTTATGGCAGCCAGGTTAAACCTGAGGTGGAAAAAACCTGAATAACTGAAAACCGATTATTTTCGTAATAACTGCCAACCCTAATTAAAAGCTAATACAATAAGACATAAAATGTAAAAGACTAAAATTACAAAATGGCTAAAACACATAAGACAATAAAAACTCCTACTTGCAAATAAAATATTCCGCAACCTTTAAAACAGTCACACTCACACCTTTCGAATAAAAAAAATTCAAAGTTTAAATCAATAGAACCATGAAAACGATAAGGCCATAAAACACAATGCTAGGCTGATCCCAGGCGTTCACTAATTCTAAAACATGAAATCAATTTATTAAGATTAAAATTACCGGTTAAAATATTTTAAGCCGAAGTGTTTTCACAGCATCAGATGTTCCGAGCTTAACCCTACCTGTAAATTTTGAAAATTAATTTATATAAAATACTGATTTATTTCTCATTACTTACTGAAATTGAAGTGGTTTCCTCAGATATTGCTACAGAAAAGCTTTTCATTGTTTCGTATTTATACGTTGAATGTGAACAATTTGTACACTCCAAATGACTCCTTAGAGTTGATTCGAATATTTCTGTAATTATGGACTCCTCTTTAAGTTCGGGTCCTTCCACAATCTATTAAGGAAGTAAAAGTGAAAGCGAATAAAAAACATCAAACTTTTTGGCGAATATACAGCCAAAACACTCAATATAGTTAGAAAATTACTCGTTAATCTAAAAGATTATAAAAAGTATACATTTGGAAAAGTTGTGAGAATGGAACGAAAATTGCTGTGTAAAAAGTTTAAGCACAAAACTGCTTTTATGCAAGTTAATGAAATCACCCAAGCAGTCGTATATGATATCTAGGTATATAAGAAGAATCTGACTATTGCCTTGACACTCGTTCAAAATGGCTAGGTCTACAGAATTTTCATAGGAAGCATAAAAAATCTGGTGCGTGGGAGCAAAACAGAAGATCTTTTCTCTAAAATTACAGCTGCTTTAAAGATGTCAGAACGTGGAATTTATCAAATATTAGCTTGTGGTAAAAAGTTTAAACGAAAATCTCGTTCTGAAAGGCCACCAATGATCAGCTCTCCCGTTGACATGCACATCAGAATGTTGGCTTCAACTAGGAATTTTTCTCTTTTGCGAATTAAAAATATCATTGGACGAAAATATCGGTAAAAGTTATTCATAGAAAAATTTTAGAATCTTGGTATATGAAAAACCGCAAGATGCCTCGATCACCTGGCTTGACACAACAAAACTAACAAACTTGATTACAGTAAGCCAAACAGCACATGTCATTTGGTGATGTTTGGCTTATTGTTATATTCAGCGATGAAAAAAAAATTTGGACGGACCTGATGGGCTTGTTATCTTATGATTTTCGAAAAGAACTAAAATGCATGCGCCATTTTGGATTTTATCCCCCTGTATTAGTTTTTCTTACATATCTCAGAAACTATTAAAGCTAGAAAGAAAAAAAATCATGCATTTATTGGGAATTTTATGATAGTCAATTTCCTGTATTATATGTAATTTGAAAATTGAATAGTTTTCGAGGTATTCAAGAAAAACTAATTAAAGGGGGATAAAATCCAAGATGGAGGCGAATTTTGAGACCCGTTATCTCAGAAACTATTAAAGCTAAAACAAAAATAAAAGCAACATTTTGTAGGGAATTTTACGCTCTTTAATTTTACGATCACATTTAATTTAGAAATTGAATAGATTTCGAGATATTCAAGAGAAACTAAAAAAGGGGGATGAAATCCAAGATGGCGATAAACTTTGAGTCCCATTATCTCGGAAACTATTAAAGCTGGAAGAAAACCAAAAGTATGTATTTGTAGGGAATTTTACGCTCTTTAATTTATCAAATCAATTTCAATTTGAAAATTGAATATCTTTCGATATATTCGAGAAAAACTAAAATATGAGGGGATGAACTCCAAGATGGCAGCGCGAGCTCACCCGCTAGGACCGGGGACTTTTAGTATGTTCGTCAAAAGCCCCTCACAAACAAGTGTAAAAGCTTTCAAGACTATGCAATTTAATGATTTTTTTTCAAGCCCTTCCTTGACTGGACTAAGATTTTTAAAAATCCATCCACTTTGAGACCAATTATCTCAAAAACTATTAAAGCTTTAAGAAAAATCAAAGCATCAATTTGTAGGGAATGGTACGCTCTTAAAATTGTAAAATCACATGTAATTTTAATATTGAATATATTTCGAAATATTCAGGAAAAACTAAAAAAAGGGGGAGAAAATCCAAGATGGCGGCAACCTTTGAGACCCATTATCTAGGAAACTATTAAAGCTGAAAAAAACAAAAGTATGTATTTGTAGGGAATTTTACGCTCTTTAATTTGTTAAATAAATTCTAATTTGAAAATTGAATATTTTTCGAGATATTCGAGAAAAACTAAAAATGAGGGGATGAACTCCAAGATGGCGGTGCGAGCTCACCCGCCAGAACCGGGGACTTTTAGTATGTTCGTCAAAAGCCCCTCACAAACATATGTAAAAATGTTCAAAGCTAAAAATAATATGGTCCTTACAGTCATGTTACGTATGTTTAAAGTTTCAACCACAAAATTATACACCACTATTCGAGTCTTTATCTACACTCCAAATATCAAAGAGTGTTTGCTTCTTTAATAAAACCAGGATCCAAAGAAAAAGGAAATCCACGTGTATCCGGCAAGATCCGGGTATTTTCTTTTACACTTTTACTTTTCAATACATCCGGTACATATAAATATAACTTAGAAGTCGGACGCTTGTGGAGAATTTTTTTGATTTCCAAATAACATTTAATGAAATGGTATAAAAACCATATATAAATTTAAATATATATTTTTCCATATATATATACTAGCATGCATATCCCGGCGTTGCACGGGCAATCTTGAATAATGGGATATTCCCGGCCGGAGAAAAGTGAGATCCCGTGAGGCCTTGGGATCCATATTTTTTCATATGTCCGGCTCCGTTTTTTTTTTCAACAAATATTGTCACTTACTTTCCCCAAAAACTTAAACATCCTTTGGATCCTATATTGTTTAATTAAAATTTTTAAATCCAACCTTTTAATAAGCTTGTAGCTAAATAACCCAGTGTTTTTCGGAATCCACATTTTTTCATATGCCTGCCTCTGTTTTTCTTCCCTACAAATATCGTCACTAAGCTTCCCCAACAAACGTAAATCTGTTTTGAATCCTTTCTTCTTGGATTAAAACTTTCAGTTCTAGCCTTTTTACTACCTTAAAACAGTATGGTTTGAATGAAAACGCGAGAATTCTTATGTTTATAAATTAAAACAGGTTATCATGATATTTTTTTGCAAAAGAAAAAATAAAACGAAATAAAAAACAGAAACGATAAACGATTTAATAATACACCAAACTAATAAATTAAACACCAGAAACATATTTTCGACTTGCCCGTATTTGAACAATAATGAAAGAAAAAAGGATCAAAATTAATAAATATTTTCCCCAACAAAGTAAATGTTGCAAAACACAGTACGAAAAAAAAGAAAGAAAAGAATGCAGGAAAATGATTTTTTCCCGATGCTTATAAATAAAAAAGTCCAAAACGCGGAAGCTCCCTAAAAAAGAAAAATAAAACCTTTTATGCAAACCAAATGTAAAAACAACCGATGTGACAGATAGTTAGAGGAGCTGTCGATAGATGGCGGCACAAAATTTCATTCATTTACACGTTTTTAATTAATATCTTTTTAACTAATTACAATTTTGGAATTTAAATAGTCGAAATGGATTCCTTGGATTATTTTCCATCTTTTGGTACTTACGGCTAGTTTCAGGATTCAGTGGTTCGTGAGAAGATAGAAGGATATACATACATACGTCTGTTGACGTTCGAATTTTAATAGGATAGATTTTTTAAAACAAAAATAAAACTTACAACGGTTTCTTTTCATTCATCGTGGAGCAGAGATAATAACTCCGTAAGCAGTTCTTGAGCATCCTGCTGCTTACTGCCTCGGCAGATGCTTAAAAATTTAGCAGCTCCACCCTACCAGACGAAAAGCAATTTTTAAGAAAAGATATATTTATATATAAACAAATAAAAAACAATCATAACAGAATTGTAAAAGCAACATAATCAGCATAAACATTCATAAAAAAAATGTCAAAAAAAATCTGCGGGAAGAAAATGCCGAGAGTTCTTATAGAGAGAAAATAAACAAAAGGAGGATATATATATAAAAGGGGAAGATAATATAGAATAATATTAATATATATATATATAACACAAACGCAACGAATGCGCAATAATGCTGCAATTCAAGAAGATTTGTGGAAAATATATCAATGTCATGAAAATCAATCAATGTTGAAATTAAATGGAAAGACTGTAGTTAATAGATTAACTACAGTCTTTCCATTTAATTTCAACATTGATTGATTTTCGTGACATTGATATATATATATAGACACACATATGCTGAAGCTTGTCCACAGCCAAGCTGCTATATTAATTGTTGAAAACTCCATATACTTGGATTGCCTTTTTCAATACTTTTAATAACAACAGTTTTTTTTACTTGTTGACATATAAATGTTTATACTTATATTTTTGTTCATGGTATCTATAGTATTTTCAATTCTTTAGATTTTGTTTTAAATTACAAGACATATCAAGATGCAATTCATAAACTTAAAAATTCATTAATCAAACAAAACAACCAAATCCAAAATAAAATCTAAAGAATTGAAAATACTATCGATACTAAGAACAAAAGGAATGTTTAAACATTTAGATGTTAACATGTAAATGAAATCTGTTGCTATCAAACCTATTTAAAAAAGGCAATCCAAGTATATGGAGTTTTCAACAAGTAAATTAGTTGCTTGGCTGTGGATAAGCTTTAGCCAGGTTAAATCAATTTTGCTGCATAAACCATCCCTGTTACTAAAGTTGTTGAAAAAACAGACAGGGTAATTTACCCTAAAAAGAAAGAATATAGAAAGACAAATCATACACTAATTCTAACAAGAAAACATCTCTATATGGAAAGTACTGAAATTAAATATATGGAATACAAAAATATATTGCACTAAGAACAATAAATACATCAATAAAATATTCATACTTATTCATTAAGAATTATAGAATCAATGTCTCTACCCATCCTTACCCGTATTCCACATTTTTAATATAAACCGCGCCACTTAACTCGACTTCACAGATTGCCAAAACTAGATTTCTGACTATGATTCAACATAAATTAACAAAATAATGTAATTAATTTTTATATTAAAGAATTAGTATGATACCTATATTAAAAATCTCAAAACCTGTTAAATTATGTAATACAATTAATTATCTAAATTATAAAATAAAATATTTGAATATTAATAATACAATCTTATTTTAAGGAATATTTCAATTTATAAATCCTGGCGCCATCTATGTAGTAATTCTGAAACTAATAAATCAATAACCACTTTGAATAAAATTACACAATATAAGTAATATCAGAAAAAACGCAAATCTACAAGCAAAGAATTATAAATATTCTATTAAATAATTATAATTTGGTAACAGACAATGTTAATAGAATTAAGAACATAAATTTTTTTTTACAATTTTGCTTTGGTATATGGAATACCAAAAACCAAAATCACATTTCTTAAACTCCAGTTTCGTTTTATTTCCCGCGCTGGAGGTATATAAATCTCGCGTTTTGGCATATTTATTACTAAAAGAATATTTTAATCTCTTTCACACGCGGACATAAATCGCGAATTCTGCGTACTTTTGGCGCCAGACTTTTCCCTAAAACATTTACGTAATTTACTAAAAATAGCTAATATTCCCTTCACTTTGATCACGTGTCTATATGTTATTCCCTTATCTGAGAAAATGCAGGGATTTTCTATTCTCTTTTGACTTGAAAGCCTAAACTAAGATGCACGTATATCCGCCATTCTCCTAAAATTGACTTAAATATTTTGATAATGAATAAAAATTAGTTAATAACTCGTTATTTAATGACTAGAACAATGAAATCATTATATATATATATCAAAACCAACATATAAACACAAAATAAAAACTCAAAAACAGTAAAAAAGGACAAAATGGCTAAATAGACAAAAACCAGAAAAAACCAAAAAAAATTGAAAAATATCATAGCGAGCCGCTCGTCAGGAAGAGAAGCTCGCTCATGATATTAATTTGTGCTTTTTTCTGCTGACGACAAACGAAATCCGTTAAAAATTGCCGTCATCCCCTCTAAAAACACAAAACAAACGAAAATGGAAGATTTCTTGAATAAAAAATATAAATACATTTAAGAAGATTTAAAAGGAATCAAAATTGATATATATATATATATATATATATATATATATATATATATATAGTTAAATATTTCAATTAATCAAAACGTGTTATATTTTGAATACATACAAATATCAATCTACGAATTAAAATTGAAATCAAATTACCTTATCAATAATCATACAAATGAAATACAAAAGATAGTTTGATTAAAGACTATTAAACTACGGAAAAAGACAATCTAGAATTAGATTCCAACAACCAAATCCCTATATATATGTATGACATACATTATTCATTATTATTATACATTAGATTTATAGATTTAGTAGCTGATAACCAATGGTGTAGTCGCAAAATAAGCAGTGCTAGGACGCTCTAAAAGCAGTGCCGGAACTCTTTAACCTGGGTGACAAAAGTCGCGCTGTTATAAGGTCGTTTCCACAATTTTTTCTTATTTTTTTCGTGAAAAAAAAGTATTGCCTGACCGGCTTTCCGGTTACCCTACAACCCTGATGACACCCAAGCGTTGATAGGGGTCCAAATATTTTTATGTCACTTGCAATTCTTTTTTTTCCTTCAAATATATAGACGATCGATAAAAAAAATAATCTTCGCAATAAAACCAACCAACTTACTTTAGTAATAGGCTGAAAAAGAAGATACATGAAGAGAAATAAATAATAATAAAAAATAAATAAATAAAATTGGGGAGGAATGCAAGAACTTCCTTTAATAGGGCTCAAAAGAATAACATTTAAAGAGAAATTAATAAGATAAACATCAAAGAGAAAAAAATGCAAAATCCAATAAACTAAAACACTGAAAATATAACTTTTCTCCATGGATAAAAAAGAAAATTCGCGAAGATAGGCCAAAAAAAAAAACCCACCCGAATTTAGTACTTGAAATTTATTAAATAAAAATCTAATTTGAATTTTTAAAAATTTTACGGATTTAGCTTTCTCTTCCGCAAATCCATCAATGTGCCAAATTTTGTCCCGGTAAGTCAAACGGTCCGTGCGTGCGTAAAGAACAAGAAAACGAACATATATACACATTTACTGAAAACGTCTCTACATACATTTAAAAGAGGAGAGAAAATCCAAGAAATTTTGTCTCTTACTTTTAAGTCCGCAGGGCACACTGGTACTTTTGATGACTTCCATAATTCCATCAGAACTTTAACGAGTTCTCTGGTGACTGGACAACTATTACTGCATAAAAGATGAAATAAGCGTTTGTATCTTTTATTTGGAATAATTTTAACAAAATATTATTTTAAAAAATACAGTTTTATTACTAGTCGATTACTCTAAGTCGAGAAACAAATGGCACTTAATTTCATCAATTATATTAAATTAATAGAAGCAGTTAAGGGGGCATGCGACTTTTAAACCTCAAAAATGTTCGATTTTATGAAAAAATATATATTATTCCCCAGTCTTTTCTGAAAGATTTAAAACAATTCACGCTAAAAATTTCCCATAATTATAAAAGTTATCAAGGTATCAGCTGTTCAACGTAAACATTGAAAATACCCATGTCTTTAAAGCGCTATATCTCAAAATGTCTTTCTCATGAAATGATCTCAAAATGTGCCTTTTTGTTACTGCGAACACAATATCTTAAGAACTATTGAATATTGTTACATAAAATTTTACTGAATATGTATTGTGCTGTGTTCTACAAAAGGATCCACAATTTTTGTAAATTGTAAAGTTCAATAAAATTTGTAAATCACTTACTTTTTTATGTGATCTTCAAATATTTCAGATTGAAAATAAGTAATCAGTTTTCTGGTATGCGCAAGAGCTTGGAGAATGGCATTAAGGAAACAGCTCTTTCCCAAATTAACAAGTGTTCTAGTTACTTCAAAACTTTCAATCTCTGATGATATATCTCTTAAAATAGGCTAGAAAAAAATATATCCTTTAATATCTATAATAAATAGAAATTGTCCGAGTATATTAATTAGTATTTTATATAAGAATGTTAGAAATTCATTATATCTTAAATAAAGTTAGCGAAGTATTTTTCTATTTTATGTTATCTAACACACTGAAAGTTTCTTATTCTAACAGATTATATCAGTGTTTCCCAAACTTTTTTGTCCCATGCCTTAACTAAGCCTTTCTAAAATTCTTATGTGCTCCCCATGGTAGCATATACATAATTTTTAATATTCAAAAAATGAATTGTTCCCTGAAGAAACTTAAATGATAGCTTTTAGGAAATCATTTGGATATTTTTGAGAAACACAGTAAATTAATTTTCAAATCATATAATCGAGAGCTGAAACTCAGGAGAGAAAAAACTTTAATGTGTGTGTGAAAGATTTTTCTATATTATTTCAATTATTAGTAAGTATTTATTATTTAAGTTTAGTAATATCCTTGTGCTTTATGTTTGTAAAAGGGGATTTTATGTTAGGCTCCAATTTAGTCAGATTCAGTCGCAAATCTCCCCGTTGTGTTATTTTCAGCCGATTTCTTTATTTTTTCATTCCCGAATTGCCCGAATTAACTTTCAAATTGCCCCCCCTCCGTGGGGCGTGGGCCCCACGTTGGGAAACACAGGATTATATGGATTATAGTCATTGCTAAAAACGTAAGAAAGATTAGAATTTCGGTGCATTCACATGGACACAATAGAAAATTAAATTTCATACGAAATGTCAGATGGGGTATTCTCGTTGAACCATAGGCGCTCAAATTCCTAGTTACAGTTTTGATAAGGCTCCAAATCACACCAGGCCAGGGCGTTCAAATTTATTATCACTTTTTTTTGCTTCTTATCTGCATAGCTTAAGAAATTTAACGCTCCATCAAGAACGAAACTGTAATCCGCTGCACTACTTAGATGTATTAGAAATATTAATTTGATAAGTACTATAATAACAAATTACAAATGAGAGAATAATAATGAACGAGAAATTAATTTTCTCTCATTTGATATTTTTATTATGGGGCCAAGAAAGGCCTGAGCATAAGCAATAAAAATAGAAAAAAATCTACGTTAAAAACTTGTTAAAGACAGATCGAGTCCAATTCCTCTCTATCACAACTACAAGAAGAAACATACCGGTGTAATATCAGAAGCAATCTTTGTCTTTTCTGTTTGCTTCAATGGATCGCTTTTAAACTTCTTAGCCTCTGGAAGTTCTGAAATAATGAAATAAGTTATTACGAAAAAGAGTATGCACGTCAGAATATTTCAGATATAGAATAGAAATTATAACACTTTATGACCTATCAAGACATCATAAGCCTCCATATGAAATAAAAAAATCCCTTTTCGGCAAGCTTGAAGGCAAAGGTAGATTCCTTCACGCTAATGGTACAAAAGTAATGAAATATTACATAATGATCAATACAGACATAGCCAATGACTTTATTGTTTCTGGACATTGCAATATTTACGCTGTGATTCTGTTTTAATGACATTTAATTTTTTACTATATCAAGGTTTTATCATTCCATTTTTCATTCCGAAAGGTTATGCTAGATTTATCGGTCATTACATTGGTCAATATTTTTTTTATATCAACACATAATCATTCAACAGGTAGGAGTCATAAAGAAACAAACATCTCAGCAGTGCATATATCTCCTAGATAACATTAAGCCCTATCTGGAACAGTAACAAGAAAGTGACTCTTGACATGGATGAAGAAAGACTCTAGATTTAAAAATTAATTTATTTAATCTAGGTTACAATATAATTGTGCGAACATTACATTGTCATACGGTAAAATCACACGACATGAAACACTTAAACACTACTAAAATAGGCTCATTTAGAGAACTCCCTGGTTAAAGATATAATAGTCGCCAAATTCTTAACATATAAGAGAATAAAAATTATTGAACATTGTGAGTGGCAAATTTAATACGTGTGTTTAAAGCATAGGATATGATAGCAGCCAATTTGAACAGTAAATTTAAATCTCCGTCGAAGGGTAAAACCAAATACTCAGGCAGAAAATCCGAAAACAATTTTAAAGTTAAGAAGATATTTTTCAATATCAAGAAGGATAAAGGGAACTCTTATTTAAATATCTATCGTTTTTGGCTATTATATATTGAATTTATTAAACAAATCTAGGTGCCGCCATTCTTAGTCAAATATCAAATGATAGTAATCTGTCAAATTAACTAATTATCAAATTAACTATTAACATTAACTGTTTGATTAAATAAAATTTACTATTTACTTAATAAAATTAAATAATTAATTGTAACAAAATCGTCACTAAAACCTTTTTTATGGCTCATACAATTTGCCAGAAATCTTAATCTTATAATTATCTAATAATTATCTTAATTTAAATAAAAGTCATTGTGGTTATGTATGCAGGTTCCACATTTCCTCCTAAACTACTGGACTGATTTCAACCAAACTTTGCACACTTTTTATTTAAGAAAAGAGAAAGGTCACCTTCAACTTTTCAATGCCTAAAAGTTGCTTAAAATTCCACTTAATTAAAACTTAAGCAAGGCGTTTTTCCGCGATATCTTTCATTTCCATAAATTTGTTTCACTCATTTTAATATTTTTTTCAAAATTAATTTTAAACTGAATTCGTAACAATATTCTTGTTGAAAAACAAAAATAATACGAAGAACTGTTTCCAGAAGGAAGAATGCTAAAATAATATTTTAAAAGTAGACGATTAACAATTTATATCGGGACCAACCATTGATTTACTTTCACGCTTTAAATTAATGAATAATTAAATAGTTAACTTAATTGTTTCAAAATATTCATTAAAACCTTTCATTTACTTTAGTAATTGTTCACAAAATTTGAAGTACCTATATAACAAAATGTATGAAGAAAACGGCTATTTTTAAAAATCGTCTGGTTCAATTGATATTCTCATTTTAATTAAAAAACGTTTCAGATCAGAAAAGGAATTTGTGTATTATATAGTATTTATACAATAGTAATTTTTACATTAAAAATATTAAACATGAAAACATTTTAATCCGGAGCAAAACCAGGTATATCAACTTGTTTACCCTATAAAAAGTGAAAGTGAATGCGACTGATGGGAACTCATAACTTCTAAGTAATTCTTGCAGTCAAAAAACTTTCAATATAAAAGTAGTTTTATAGGATAAAGTGATAATTCTCCTAATTGAAATTATTTAAAATTGATGTATTGTTCAAACAATGACTTTTTAGTATAGGATTTGATTCTTGATATGTTTTCTTTACTTTATTTCTGTATGATTATATACAAGTTATATTTGGATTTTTATTATATATATATAATATAAATCCAAATATAACTTGTATATAATCATACAAAAATAAAGTAAACAAGACATATCAAGAAGCAAATTCTATACTAAAAAGTCATTATTTGAACAATACAACCAAATTTAAAACAAAATCTAAAGAATAGAAAATACTATAGATACCATGAACAAACAATGAAATTTAAACATTTATATGTCAACATGTAAAAAAAAACTCTGTTGTTATTAAAAGTATTGAAAAAGGCAATCCAATTATATGAAGTTTTCAACAATTAATATAGCAGATTGGCTGTGGACAAGCTTATATATATATATATCCCAAGATACAAGGGAAAATTTTTTTTGCAAAATCGAATACGCATACCCTCTATTTTTTTTCTATTTCACCTCAGTAACATAAGTAAAAAGTATTATTGCAATAAGATAGCGGTAACCCCTTGCCGACTTGAGGTCAAACTTGAACGTGAAATCTTGTAAAGGGAATACTATGGAAAGATTGCAAAATGTATGTTTCTTTGGCACATAAGACACAAAGTTATTCAAAGCAGATATTGATTACTATATTACAGCAAAAGAAACATTACTGTACATATTTTCGTTTTAATGTTTGCTTTTTACTGTCAAGATAGATCTTCATGTGTTCTTGTACGCAACGTATCAAAAATTGTTTTTGTTCCTCCTCAACCGTTATTAAAATATGAAAGTCCTGCATAATTTTTACCGCTCTTTCAGCTGTATCGTTCACTGCTCTAAGCATTGACACTGTTTCTTTCGCGTCTAGAAACGAAGCGTTATTCGCCCATGAAGAGGGACTCTCGTTGAGAAAACTATCACCAATTTTGAGTCTAGAAAACAATGACTGGCTTTTGACTGATATAAAATCATCGACGCTTTTCTCTGTGAAAAAATAAAATATCAGGTCACAATTGCGAAATATAAATAACTAAATAAAAAACTACAAAATCAATGTATCAAATTCACCATACAATGAACCACAAAGTTCTTCCTTCGATGGAATAAATCTTTTCTCATGGGTCGAGAAAATTTCTCTATGTAAATTTGCCACCATTTTTAATTTTGTTCCTTCTTCCACATCATCATCAAAAAGTGCCAGTACTGCTATTTCGTCAGTAAAATACCATAACTGCTGGCTAAATTTCTGTAAAGCAGCTTTCGAGATACTTTCATTCACTTTTTCGTAAACTTTCAAAGATTTCAAAAAGCACAAATCTTTGTAGGATGCTTTAACTGCCAAAATGCATTGAAGCCATGGTTTAACGTAGATTGTCACGATAACAAGCAAACGTCTAACAGTGCTTCCTTATCCTTGGTGTTTAATTTCAGCTGAGAACTAAATAACGATAGTTTTAGGTAGTAAATCGCTCGGGCCATCCATCTAGCTTGGTGCATGGCAACCGGAGGTCTGATTTTAAATTTTTTTCTGCATCTCCTCCTAAAAATACGATAGAAAGTTCGATCAACTCTCGATAGTCATCTCTGACCATAACATTTTTAAATTCAGCGCGGTAAAAGTTAAGCAAATTTTCAAGTTCGGGTACGGTTCGGAACAATTCCACCGTTTTTCTATAGTTAGGCTTGCCAGATTTCTGAAATGTTCAACCGGGACACCGGAATGCCCCCCCCCCCAGCGTCGCGGGTATTTAAGGGTACACACCCTTGGCGGATAGACTATTTAAAGATATAAGTTTAAAATATATCAATTTGTGTACAACCCCTCATCTTTTAGCTTCTCTTCGACAGGAGCTAAAATTCTGCTCGTTGTAATGCCGACATCTTTCTGAATACTAAAGATATCGAACTCAATTGGTTTATATAAGTTGCCCTATATATCTGGCTTTAAAGTTGTGAAAGAAAAATTACACTATGTTTCGCGCCTGCGCAGTAAAACATTATTTACTAAAAATGCTCATAATTCCTGTAATATTCAACAATTCTTTTCGAAAGTTTTACACAAATGCTTCTCTAACATATTGTCATCTTTTCTGTAAGTTTCGTATAATATAACAGAAAACTCTGCATGTTATAAGCAAACAACAGGTGGGAAAATTTGAGATTTTTTAAGAAAACCTTTATACCTTCCCAAATATTTGTGTTGAGTTTATGAAAATTCCTGTAAATATTATACACATTAAACATTACTATCTCTGAAACTTTCATTTTGTTATCAGTTTTTCGTGAAGCGGGGTGGGCCAATAATGTTTTTGTGTTCATCAGTTTGTAGATGGTCCCCTAATTTCCGTCAGGACCGAATCTTCAATGTGAAATGTGAGTTATTGCCTGTTCTTTACATGTCCGAAGTATAAAAGCAGTAGGTTAAACCATTTCGGAGAAAGTCTGAAATATGTGAAAATCTGCAAGTGTCCTGATACTTTTGGGCATATATTGTATGTCTGAACGGGTATTTATATAAACAATTCATTTATTACTATAAATACTGATTATTAATCCTGGGATCCGCTGCGCTTTCGGAATGGGAGAAAGACACACTTTTAAAACAGATAAAGGGTCTTCGATCGCTCGCTTTTCGAATCTCTTTACAAGGGAGATTGAACCACCCAGAGGGTTAAAATAAATTAAGAGACAAAATGCTATTTACTTGCTGATTTTTCTCTTGTATTGGACTCTCCACTAGTTGTCTTTACCGATTTAATTATCTAAAAAAAGAAAAGCACGATTCTAATTAGCATGAAATGTCTACAATTTTTAGAGGAAATTTTAGAAAATATATTTCAAGATATTAATAAAAAAAATTGGTTTTGTCAAAATAAGATTAATCTGCGGAGAACCGATGCTAAGTAAAGTCTTTTTAAAGTAACTGCAGACACACACACAGGGCAGGATTGATACATTTCTACGCACGAGGTCAAAGTGCATAATTCTGCTTCCCCTACGTGCCTCTCCCTTAAAAAATTTGATTTATTTTACGCTTCAATTATATATGCAAGAGTTTCAGTTACATATGTACTGGTTATTGTTAGCAATTAACCAGTTTTAGTAAATTCATTTTTTTGAGGGGGTGCATGCAGAAAACGCGTGAATTTATTATGGTCCGCTACTCTCCTCATGTTTGAATACATAATTTTCTGCTGTCTTTAAAAATCAACTTAAATACTTTTATAAATAAATGAAAAATAGTTCTATACTCGACTTGTCTATTGCTTCTTGATTACCTCAACGGAATTATTATTATATATATAAATAATAATTTCGTTGATGTAGTCATGCAGCAATAAACAAGCCGAGTAATGAATTAAATTTCATTTATTTATCAACGTATTCAGACATGAGGAGAGTGGCGGACATGAGTCCATCTCATACGAAGTTTTCCAACCAAAAGAGAACGAAAAATCCCTGCTTTCTCTTAGATAGGGAATTAACATATATACACGTGGTAAGGTGAAGGGAATATTAGCTATTTTTAGCAAGTTACGTAAGTGTTTGAGGGAAAAGTATGGCGCCGACAAGACGCTGAATCATGATTTCTGTGTGTGCGTGTGGAAGCGATTAACGTATTCTTTTAGTAATAAATGTGTCAAAATGCGTGATTTAATATACCTCCAGGTAGGGAAATGAAACGAAACTGGAGTTTAAGGAAAGTGATTTTGTAATACAACATATTATTGCACCATAATTAATGTTTTTAAAAATTTAATTATTTAAACAGACACTGAATTACACTATACCAGTCAAGAAAAAGGAAGTCATAGTGGCGTGTTGTAGCTGTTAAATTCATTGCGTCTGTGAAAGTTTATTTGTTTTAAGACGTCAACTCTCTAATGTTCGTTTGATTTTAAACTATCCTTACTTAATAATCTTTGCAGTTATAAAAACTATATTTAGTACAGCTTATTATACGTTTACTAAGAATTTATACCCATCATACAATAAGGATTTAGTCAACCATTTGTACTGTTCTGTCTCGTTTTTTATAACCTCTGCACTCGGGGTAAAACCGGAAAACCAGGGCAGTCAGTATTGAGGATTCCTCCGATTAAGACGGTAAAAACACATCAGAAGTTGATTGTGTATATTTTAATGATATATATTCTAATTTAAATAAATGAGAATGGTTAATCCAATGCAGAAACTATCTTAGCTGGACCCACGAAAGTTGCAGTGACGCGGAGGAAGAAGACAACTGCTTTACACGTGAATTTTGAAACTAATATTCTTAAATTGCCATACAAAATAAAAATGTGTTACTTTTCCACTGAAAATCGAGTTTTCTTAATTTCACATAAAGTTAACATCTGTACCCGGTTTTATAAAAATATTATTTGTAAAAAAGTAGTAAAACTATGACTTTTATTGAAGGATATACTACATTCCGATAAACAATGAATATTTTAGTAAAATTTGACAAGCTCTATGTGGAATACTTAAGCTTAATTATAAAATAGAGTATCTACCTTCTCTAGATCTTTGAGTTTTCTTCGAAATTCTTTAATCTCTCTTTCATGTCTTCATGACCCTAAAAACGAAATGTTAAGAATAATATATAAGTCGAAAGGTTTTGGTTTTTTCCCAATGCACTGAGTTATATCAAGAGTATTAGTATTTAAATCAGTAAAGGTAATCAAATCTGTAAATCAGCGCTATAAAGAAAAATAATTATTAAGAACGTTTATAATCTATAAATTAGCAGACGATGCATCATTCAAAATTATTTTGACAAGGCATCCTACAATTTGCAGAATTTTTAGGTAGATTCCTTATAGGAAGTCTACCTATTACAATGATTCTCATGACACGACTTTCTGAAAATTTCTGCAGACCCCTGAACCCAAAACCACACCTCGTTAAAAAGTTATAAGGAATCTACCTAAAAATTCTGCAAATTGTAGGATGCCTTGTCAAAATAATTTTGAATGATGCATCGTCTGCTAATTTATAGATTACAAACGTTCTTAATAATTATTTTTCTTTATAGCGCTGATTTATGTATATATATACATATATATAACGCTTTTTCCCATGCTATCTTGTGAACACGATAACTGGAGTAATTTTGATTTAATTTTAACCAGCCTGGGATATGTTGTAAGGATAGTAAAAATCTCGGTTGAGTTCGTAGATGGGCTATCCAGCTCAAAGGGGGTGGAAATTTTCATTTCTCTATAAATCCTTTACAATTGAAAATAGATAGAAAAAAATCCCTTTTCGGCAAGCTTGAAGGCAAAGGTAGATTCCTTTACGTTAATGTTACAAAAGTCATGAAATATTACATATTGATCAATACAGACATAGCCAATGACTTTATTGTTTCTACACATTGCAGTATTTACGCTGTGATTCTGTGTGCTTTCATGTCATTTGATTTATTGCTATATCAAGGTTTTATCATTCCATTTTTCATTCCAAAAAGTTATGATAGATTTATCGGTCAGTACATTGGTCAATTTTTATATATCTCAACACATAATCATTCAACAGGTAGGAATCATAAAGAAATAAACATCTCAGCAGTGCAAATATCTCCTAGATAACATTAAGCCAGCCTATCTGAAACAGTAACAAGAAATTGACTCTTGGCACGAATGAAGAAGGACTCTAGATTTAAGAATTAATTTATTTAATCTAGGTTATAATATAATTGTGTGAACATTACTTTTTCATATGGTAAAACCACATGATATGATTCACTTAAACACTACTAAAATGGGCTCATTTAGAGAGTTAAGAGATAATAGTGGTTACTATTATCTCTTATCCCTGGTTACAGAGATAATAGTCACTAAATTCTTAACATATAAGAGAATAAAAATTATTAAACATTGTGAGTGGCAAATTGAATACGTGTTTTTAAAGCATAGGATATAAATGCAGCCAATTTGAACAGCGAATTTAAATCTCCATCGACGGTTAAAACCAAATACTCAGGCAGAAAATCCCAAACAATTTTAAAGTTAAGCAGATATTTTTCAATAGCAAAAAGGATAAAGGGAACTCTTATTTAATTACTCTTATTTTTGGCTACTTTATATTGATTTTATTAAACAAATCATGGTCCCGCCATGTTTAGTTAAATATCAAATTACTATTAAAATTATATGATTAATTAAAATTAACTATCTACTTAATTAAAGTTAAAAAATTAATTGTTACAAAACTCCACTAAAACCTTTATTATGGCTTATACTATATGCCAGCAATCTTTATCTTATAATTATCTAATAAATATATTAATTTAAATAAAAGTCACTGTGGCTATGTATGTATGTTCCACATCTCCTCCTAAACCACTGGACTGATTTCAATCAAACTTTTTATTTAAGAAAAGAGAAAGGTCACCTTCAACTTTTCAAAGCCTAAAAGATGCTTAAAATTTCACCTAATTAAAAATTAAGCAAGGCGTTTTTCCGCAATGTCTTTCATTTCCATAAATATGTTTCTCTCATTTTAATATTTTTTCAAAATCAATTTTAAACTGAATTCGTAACAATATTCTTGTTGATCAAAAATAATACGAAGAACTGTTTCCAGAAGGAAGAATGCTAAAAGAAAATTTTAAAAGTAGACGATTTAACAATTTATATCGGGACCAGCTATTGATTTATTTTCACGCTTTAAATTAATGAATAATTAAATAGTTAATTTAATTGTTTCAAAATCTACTCTATTAAAATTCGAAGGTAAACAAACGTATGTATGTATGTATGTCCTTCTATCTTCTCACGAACCGCCGAACGGAGAAGCGCGCGGAAGGTACCAAAAGATGGGGAATAATCCAGGGAAGCCATTTCGGCCATTTAAATTTCGAAATTACAATTAGTGAAAAAGATATTAATTAAAAACTAATTGACAACAATGCTTTTCATTGTTTCGTATACTTTATAACAATACTTTTCATTGTTACAGCGCAATTCAAAATATATTTTACTGTTGAAGTCGTTTACTTTAAAGAACATTGTTACAACAACAATAAAAAAGTGACGCTGACAGAAATAAAAAAATGTATTGTTGAAAGTGTATAAATTCTTTTTTTAATCCCGTGATATAACGTCCAACAAAATCATTTTAACGAAATTAAAAGGGGTGTATTATTTCTGTAAAGTTATGTGCCGAAAGATATAGATTAGTTATGTTAGTGATTTTAATCATTATTCATTGATTTGATAAAGTTTAAATATTTGTGGAAGCTTCTATTTTAAGCTGATATTTGGAAGTTGCTACTTTTGCTTTGTTCAATTCTCGCTTTTTCCGATGCCTAAAAGAAAAAGAGGAATTACAGGGGATGCTGCCAGTAGACGGGAGCCAATTAGAAAACGTGAAAGGAGAGTTGTTGAAACTGAAGAAGAAAGAAGCCGCCGATTGCAACTATGGCACAACGTGGCCAGGACAGAAGAGCGGAAGCAACAGAAGAACAAAGAAATAGCCGATTGTCAGACATGGCACAACGTGGGCAGGAGAGAAGAGCCGAAGAAACAGAAGAACAAAGAAATAGCCAATTGGCAGTAATGGGACAACGTAGCCAGCAGAGAAGAGCCGAAGAAACAGAAGAACAAAGAAATAGCCGATTGGCAGTAATGGCACAACGTGGCCAGGAGAGAAGAGCCGAAGGAACAGACGAACAAAGAAATAGCCGATTGTCAGCCATGCTACAACATGCAAGAGAACGCCGTCTAAATGTTATTGAAGGACAAAATCACCATCAGATACAAACTTTTTATGCAGCTAGAACTGTTCTTTACCCTATTGTTGAAGAACACAACTGTGGAGAAATGGACAATCTCTGTCTGAAATGCGGAGGGTTGTATTTCCGGGATGAAAAGAATACCAGAGGAATTTACACTCATTGTTGTCATAATGGAAATATAATTGAGCAGGCTTCAGTTTATCCAGTGGAAATGAAAGGATTGATGGATGGCTCCGATGAATTATCAGTGCATTTCAAAAATAACATAAGGTCGTACCAGTGCTTCAATGGGTGCACAGATTGTACCGTCTACAGGGAGAGGAGCGTATTGCTTCAGAATTCATGGCCAAATTTATCACAGGACCTCTCATCTACACCCAGCTGAAGCAGGAGGTGAAAACACTAATACAACACACTTCAACAATATTATAACACACATTAGGCATGTGTCACGTGACCTCAGCTATTATTCGATTTAGTCCGTGCAACGCCGGGTCATACAGCTAGTATTCATTAAAACCTTTCATTAACTTTAGTAATTGTTAACAAAATTTGAAGTACCTATATAACAAATAATAAGGTATGAAGAAAACGGATGTTTTTAAAAATTGTCTGGTTCAATTAATATTCTCATTTTAATTAAAAGCGTTTTAGATCAGAAAAGTAATTTGTGTATTATAATATTTATACAATAGTAATTGCGGTTGATGGAACTCATAACTTCTAAATAATTCTTGCTGTCAAAAAACTTTCAATATAAAAGTAGTTTGTTATGATATGGTGATAATTACCCTAATTAAAATTTTCTTTCTATCTTCAATCTTAACGAAGCTATGGAGAAATGATAAATTGGGAGGGGGGAGGGGCGTACTGAATATCGCTTTTCAGCTCATAACTTATAAGCAATTCTAGC
>BGPR01000257.1:787200-803840 GCA_013235015.1 Araneus ventricosus
CAATTATACGTTCAGTTACGTATTGCTCCATGTAAAAGCGGCATGCCTTATTAGTAACATAATACTTCACCCACCCTGCTATTAGAAAGTTGTTTTTTTTACTTTTTTTTATTGCATTACGGAAGGATTAGCCAGGACTGTTGTGACTTCAAACAGTCAGCTAGCTACTCTTAAAAATGTGAATTAATTTTTTTTAATGGTTGACTTTTACTTCTAGATTTATTTTACTTCATTATATATTTTTTTAAAAGATATTAGTCACTTCACTACCGAGCTAAAATGGATGTAAGCGAATATTTTAAAGATATGATCCAAGTAGGTTCTTCAGTATCAAGTATTACGTATAAACTTTTCTCATGTAATCCTTTTTAGATGATTTCAGTGTGATATAAGTTTTAATTATGCTTTTATTAAGAATGCTTTCTTCATAAAAAAAAAATCCTTTTCGGCAAACTTGAAGGAGAAAAGGTAGATTCTCCTTTATATTAATGTTACAAGTAATGAAGAAATGTCCACTTAATGATAATAATACAGTCATAAAATACTTTATTGTTTCTACAACATTTTTTCGCTATGATTCTGTTTATAGGACATTTAATTGTTTTACTATCTATAAAGTTTTATCATTCCATTTTCATTCCAAAGTTATATTGACTAGATTTTTTGGTCTAGTTACATTGAGTCAATATTTTTAAAAAAGTCTCAACACTGAGTAATGGGATATGATAAATTGGGGGGGGGGGGATTAGAATGCGCTTTTCAGCTCATAACTTTAACCAATTTTAGCTGATAAAACTTCTAATATAAAGTTGTTCGTTATAAGGTGATAATTCGCTAATTGATTTTTTTTTTTCTATCTTTAGTCGTAACAGAGCTATGAGGAAATGATAAAATGGGAGGAGAATGAAATGGCTTTTTAGCTCTAATTTATGAAGAAAATTGTAGCTATCAAAAAGTTTCAATACAAAGTTGTTTATTATGAAGGAGCGCAATTGATATTTAGTTATCATTCTATCTTTAATCGTAAAGGAATATGGGAAAATGGAAATTTTCAGTCCTCCACTATTTCTACCCTTTTGAGCTGGGCTTATGCCCATCTGCGAACTCGGCACGAGATTTTCACCCTCACCTTACAACATGATCCAGTCCATAGGTTAAAAGTCTATTCAAATTACTCTGTTATCGTGTTTACAAAATATAACAGGGCCAAGCGTTATGCATATACTTCTCTACTAATAAATAGGGAAAAGAACATTTTGCCTTATTCTCGGACTAAGTATTGGAGTTACAAGAATGAAGGAGAGGAAGAAACTGCAAATAACAGGCTTTCTCGTGAGGGGCCATGCATAGGTTAAACGTATTATTTTTAAGTTAAGTCAGGGTTAGGGAGGAGGGTAGAGAAAATGCTTTTCAGAACTCATAACTTCTAACATTTGCTTAGCTATTGAAGAAGATGTAAATATAAAAAATTGTTTTGTTATGAACAGAGACGATATTGCCTAATTTGAATTAGGTAGATTTCCTATATAGGAACTCTCACCTGATGCAATCGTTCTCATGACCGACTTTCGGGAAAATTTCTACATATCTTCACCGATCATGCAGCCCAAGAACCCAAAACCACCCTTCGTTAAAAGGTTTATATATATTATATATATATATATATATATACTATATAGCTATATATATATATATATGATATATATAACTTTTCCCATGTTATCTTGGAAGCAAATAACTGGAGTTAATTTTGATTAAATTTAAGTACTTGGGATTATGATTTGTAAGAAATTGATCAGGGTGCGAGGAGGCGTAGATGGGCTATCCATTCAAGGGGTGGAAATGGTGGGGTGAGAATTTTCATTTTCCCATAATTCCTTTCATCTGTAAAATAGAAAAAGAAAATTCAAATTGACGGGTATTGCTTATCAAAGAACAATTTTTGTACATTCAACACGTTTTCATTAGCTCACAATTGCTTAGAAGTTATAGCTGAAAGATCGCCCATTTCTCACCCTTCCTAACTACAAAAACGTTTTTAACCTGCATGTTACCCTCGTTGGAAAGCTCTCTGGTTATTTGCAGTTTGCTTTCAAATCACTCACTTCATCGTTGTAGCTCAATCTACTTTGAAGAATAGAGGGCAAAGAAACTTGTTCTTTATTATTAGTGGTATGATGCATAACGCTTTGGCCCGTGTTATTTTGTAAACACGATAACTGGATAATTTTGATTAGTTTAACTGGCGACGGATGATGGGAGGGTGAAAATCTCGCCGAGTTCATAGTGATGTAATTAGCTCCAAAGGGGTGAAATGGTGGGGTCGAAAATTTCATATTCCCATAATTCCCTTATTATTCAAGATAGAAAGAAAATTCAAATTAGGCGAATTATTGCCTTATCACAACAAACAACTTTGTATGGAAACTTTTTTTGATACCAATTTCTAGAAAGTTATGAGCTAAAAAGCCATTTTTCAATCCCCTCCCAATATAATTTCCCCATAGCTCTGTTACGAATAAAAATAGAAAAAATTTCAATTAGGCGTATATCACCTTATGATAACGAACACTTTTATACTAAAAAAGTTTTTGTCTGCTATTAATGTGATTTTATAAGCAATTAGTCAAAAATCTATACAGTTAGATCAGGGCCGTACCGAGGGGGTGGCGAGATTGGCCCCCGCCAATGGCGCAGGCAGAACGGGGGCGCAAAAATGACCATTTAAAAACTTAGTTTAAGATTGGTACGATCTGCTGTGCAAATAAAATGGAATTTGAGAATAAGTCTTCAGTGGGTCACTAAACAATACGGGAGTGGCTAGTTGTTTTGTCTAGTGGTCAAGTTGTTAGCTTGTCCGGTTGGCATAATACCAACCTTTACGGGGATAGGGACAATGGAGAAATTTCAAGCTTGCTGATTGGTTGTTTCAGCAACGTCACGTATGACGTCAGATTATTACTTGTTATTGAAGTATTAATAAAAAAAAAATGCATAAGAAATACAAATGTTTAAAAAGTATCACCTTTTTTGTTTTTCTTTTGAAACCTTCCCTTAATTATCAGGGCTCTCTTTTCAATTTTAATAATGAGCAGTAGTTCATACAGATACCATAGATATTATATATGTACAAAAGAGAAAGAGTGACCATGTGTAAGTGATAAGTTCCAGTTAAGGAATAAAAATGTACTAAAAAAATTCATAAAGTTTTCATATCAGCAGATAAATTGAAAAATTGTTTAGTTATTAATGATATCCCTTTCTCAGAACGAAAAGTCTAAATAAATTACTTCCTTTTTTATTACTTAAATTGTAATATCAGGAAGAAATAGGGAAAAAAGTTTGAAAAATTTAAAAGTCAGAAATTATAAAATGATTGACAGTGCAAAATATTCACATTGAAAATTAATGGCTTTCAATTTAAATTCGAAAGACTGCATTTTAATTTAAAAAGAAAATTTTAGATATTTAATTAAAAATAGCAGTTATCATATTTTGTTCAGAGATGACGCCACTATTTATTTTGTTTCACACTCAATATTACAAGCCAGTCTGTCGAGCTCAAATTTGTTATAGAAAGATTGAAATTCATTGGAAATTACAAAGGTATTTTCGTTAGTACAATTCGTTTAAAAATCGTATTTTTAGGTGTTAATTCGTATTCATCAGAGGATAAGCTTTAAATGTACTTTGATCACCACTATAAGGTAACTAGACAGAAGTTTATGACATCATACGCGATGCTGCTGAAACAACCAATCAGCACGCTCGAAATTTCTCCATTGTCCCTATTCCTGTAAAGATTGGTATTATGCGTCCGGTTGTGACCCCTTTACACACAGAGAGAGAGATGGCCTGCGCCTTTTCTTGGAACTTTGAGTTTCTTGCTGCCGCAGGAAAAAGGGGTCCCTCCAGCAAGGCGAAAAAAGGGCCCTTCTTTGACCAGTGTGGTTCTTGCCTATAGAGATGGCAAAACAACATGCCTTTTCTTCTTTTCTGCATCTCATTTTACAGTCGTAAAATACGTAGATGGACAAGGGAATTCGCCTGCCTTAAGATTCTTCTTCGAATCTCTAAGACGGTGATAAGAGGGGAGGAAGAGCAAACAATTCACGTAATTTGACTATTATAAAAGCTCAAAGGAAAAGGGGAATAGTTCTTTTTCTTAAAGTTTTGTGTTTCAGGGTGCGGAGGTCTTATTTTATCTCGTTTACTATATTGTAGGAAGGACAAAAGGGCCTCGTCCTTATTGGACGAGTGGTCCTTTGGTGTTTCTTTAGTGTCAAGTAATACGAACGAAATGTTGCATTTCTGTTTTGTTTCATCAGAGAGTGGGCGCATAAAGAAATACTTGGACATTCTTTTCTAAGGAGATAAATTAGTTTTAAAGAGGCGAGTTCAAATTATTTCTGTATTTTTAAATTACTTTTGTTGTATTAAATACTAGCCGCCATCTACTGCCAGCTGATTCGCCCATTTTATTAATTATATATTATTTATGCCAACCAATTTTAAAAACATCAACTTATTTAATTTTTCGCAAGCTAATTTGAACTAAATTTTAAGGCAATATGTTTTGCATCTAATAAAATTAACGATTTTGATTTTTACATTCAATTGTTAAAAAAGTTTTAGGCAGAATGCTCTTTAATATCTAATTAATTTTTATTTCGATCATGCATAATTCAGATTTGAATTACATTTATTACACTTTATTTATATGACTATAGCTTGAATGTTTTACCTAATTATTACAAATAAATAGATGGTATGGTTTCCATTGAAGATTATCTGCCCTAAGTGAAAACATGAATTTTAGATCATAGCTAAAAAGTAAATCTATCAAAATAAATTTATTAAAAAAGTAAATTTATTTCAAGTAGCAAAGAATTAACAAAAAATTAGACTAAAAAAACTGGAAAAGCAACGAAGATGGCAGCATTTCACTACAACAAAAGAAGGTTTTATATTGTAATAATCAAAATAAATTTTTAATCACGTTTTTTAACATAAGATAAACATTAAATTAAACATTAAGAGAAATATTACATTAAAGATCTGATGAATCAGTGAAATTGGTTTGACTTTCAAACCAGCATTGTTGTAAATTATACATAAAAATATTTTTAAAAAAAATTGCTCGACTACTAGACTGTTATCATTTGAAAGATATTTTTGAAATATAAGACGATGTAGAAATTATTTTTAAATGATAATATTTCCGGCTATTATCGCTGAACCCCCAAGCGCCCCACCCACCAAAAAATTCTTTCTTAAGTTTTAATTAATTAAAGCTTTAAAAAACCCAGTGAGGTGTACTTTTCTACCTTTTTTTAGTACGTTTACACCAAATTTGGCAACTCTAGGCTCAGCGGTCTGTTTTGTAGAACGCCAACAGACAGTCACCTATGCATACATGCGCTTTTATTAGTAGTAAAAATATGCGTACAAAAGAAGGATTACAAGCAAAATATAAAATTAACATTATAGTATTTCGTGTTAGAGTTTATAGCATAAAAAATCTAATGTAACTATTCTACACCAAATTCATGGTCTCCTTGATCTTATTTGTCTTGATGATTGTAACTGATTTAACAATAAATTTTATTTTCCAATTATGTATATGTCACCGTTAAAGTGTATAATTCAGTTATTCTATAGAACAACTGATCAAGTCAGTTAAAGTGTAAAATAGATTATTTATTTCCTACATTACCTAGTTATTCTATAAAATAACTAGGCATTCTACAGAATGGCTAATGATAGGCCGTTAAAGTGTAAAATAAACATTCTGACATAAAAACAAGTCCGTTTTTTAATAAATTACACACTGACTACAAATCAGCCATAACCGGTGCAAAATTAAAACCACTATAATGCTGTCACAAAACTGTAATGTCGCTTTCTTGCAATATTAGTCATATAGTTTGGAAGAGAGATTTACAGGAATACGTATAGGAAGGAAGTCAATGACACTCGACCTTGGCGACCGTTTAGGCAACTTGGCAACAAAATGAAGGTTCCAGAATATACAGGAATTGTCTCGGTATCTCTATTAGAAACGAAGTTGTGGACAAATTCTACTATAAACGCAGATTCTTTATATTCAATGAGCTAGCGAAGCTACTAGGTTCCGTCTCCTGCTACTAGCAAAGCCGTAGGATGTTTTTTAAAGTTAAAAAAACTTGCCCGGTGCCGACTTTAGATGCCGCAGGCACCGTGAGCTCAATTTTCTCTGCTTCATGTGAGTATTTGAAAAAAGCATATTCCTTACATTCAATGAGCCTCGCGAAGCTATTAGGTTCCGGCTCCTGCTGCTAGAGAAGTGGTAGGATGTGTTTTAAAGTTTAAAAAATTTCCCTTCTGCCCGTTGCAGATGCCGCAGTTTTCGCGAGCTCAATTTTTCCTTCTTCATTTGAGTAATTAAAAAACACAGATTCTTCATATTCAATGATATGATATAGCCAAGCTACTATGTTCCGGCTCCCGCTACTAGCAAAGCCGTAGGATGTTTCTTAAAAATAATAATAAAAAAATTCCGGTGCCCACTTCAGATGCTGAAAATACAAATAACCAATTTGAGGAACAAACAGGCTGCATGAAGTCGGCTATTTTACACTTTAACGATGTGTGGAAAGTTATTCTATAGAATAACTGACTTGATCAGTTATTCTATAGAATAACGGATTTCATACTTTAACGGTAACATATACAAAGATAAATGTTATTTGTCTTTTTAAAAAATCGACATTTTTGCATGATATTGATGAAATTTGTCCCATATGCTTTTCAAAACAAGAGCAGAATCACTATCAACTTTTCAAAGTTCAAAAGATAATTAAAATTTCAATTAATAAAAAAGTAGGCAAGATTTTGCTGTCTTTTCGCCGTATTTTTCAAAAATATCTAAAAAAATGACTTTTTACGTCATTTTAAAATTTAAAAAAAACATATCTTTAATGATACCAATTTAATAACTGTACAATTTTTTTCTTTAATTTAAAGAAATTTAAAAAAAGGTATGATTTACAACAACACTTTTCAATTTTAAAATGGCAAACTAATTTCCTTATTTAATGACATTATCACTAATTTCCTTATTTTTATATAATCGCATATTTAATCACATGATCCCAGCATGGCGAAGTTCACGGATGAGAAACTGCCGGATAAGTAAGCTGGTTCTCGCTTCCTTGGTGGATACAGTAATGGTGGTGTGGCTCTTAGGGCCCATCTCCGATGACGGGTCGTACCCCGGTAAAATGGGGGTCGTCGGATGTGCCGCTCGTAATGGGGGCTATTATGCGGGGACTACAGAGCCCCATGAAGTCGTGGCGGCCGGTCATGACGAAAACTAACAATTACTCAATTACTAGATATTAATCTACTTTCTCCTTTTCCTTATTCAGTAAATAGGCTTTCGAACTCGTAAGATTTTCATTTTTCAAAGAAACCTCATGAAACAAAATTCTAGAATATTCTTATATTTTGTATTTTCCGCCATTACCAAAATCACTTTTGAGTACCCCTAACTTGTCCCTCACAGGTCGGGAACCTCTGATCTAGAAAAAGTCATTTGATATGAATAAAATTTGAATTCAGTTCTCAACTTTTAATTTCAGCTCTAATTTCTTTTATTTCTAATTAGTAATTTATGTACTATACGCTATACATAGTGCCAAGCAAATAAATTATCTTCTATATTATGCAACACATAAAAGCCAATGTTCAATATCTGCAATAAGCTATAGATTTTGTTTTATTTTCTGTCTTTTAGAAAATATGTGCAATTTGTAATTTATTTGATGATACATTTATTTTGTTGTGCGCAGTATTTTTCATGAATATAGTTCATTAAAATACTTTTTAAGAATACGCAATCTTTATTAAACCTATTTAATAAATCATAAAATGTGCTAAATTTGTGTATAAAAATATTTGCAGGAATGTAGTTTTTTCCGGGAAGGGGTTTTATAAAAGGGATGAAAAATTAAAATACAAATGTGTCACGTAAGGTGGGGGCGCAGCTTTGCCAGTTCCGCCAAGGGCGCAGGATCACCTCGGTACGGCCCTGAGTTAGATTTGGGAAAATGCTTAATGTAATGTATGTAATTTTTAAAAAATTACAATAATTTAACAGAAGAATTAAATAGAAACAAAAAAAAATGGCAGTTTTAATTTGTATGTTTATCGTTGGCTTATTTTGCATATTCTTTTTACATTTTTAAATCTAAGAAAACATTTATAAATTATTCTAAAATTGTGTTTCATACTAAGAGTGGAATTGAGAACCATTTAATTTCTACCGGGATTTAATTATCAAAATACACATATCAGAAACCTCGAGAGATACGAACAATTTTTTAATAGAAGGGAAGGAGGCCTGCCCTTTGGGTAAATGAGGGCTTCATTCATAGTGCAGTTAAATTGCCCCAATCATGGAAAGAGGGACTGCTGACGTCATTACAAAATACTGAACGGTTGCTACAATTGTAATAAATCTTGTAATTGGCGAAACTTAGATAGCAAAAATTGCGGTTCTTGCCTGTTTTTCGCCAAAATTGCGTTGAATAACGGAAGACGTCGTGTCAGAATATTCCAGCATTGCCCGTTACACTGAAGGCATTGGCCATTTTTCCTGTACTATTAGAGACGCCTCCTCCCAAGGAAGGCGCAAGAGTTGTAACGCATTCAGACGTCTCCCTGACTTCTGCTTAACTACAGCTACTAACACTTAACACACAGATCTGTAGAAGTGCCATGGGGAGTTTCCCCTCACCAAATTATCTTGTGGTTGTGAGGTCAATAGTACGGCTTGAAACGCTTTCATTCGTTTGATACTTAGAAACATTCGCTTCATGAAAAATGCGAATGTGATTCTAACATTAAAATGTGAGGAGTTCGTTTATAGATGATACTATTTTTGATTACAAAGAATATGCAAAAATAAACAGAATCTACATTTTATAGTTTTCTGTAATTAAAGAAAACAAAGCGATTGAATTATCTGCAGAAGCAATGAACCGTTTGAATTTTACTGCAGTGAAATGTGTTGTTAAAAATGCTATATAAAAAAAATTGTCAAAATTAAGGAAAGAAAATGTACGACGATTAAATTAGTATCATTGAAAAGAAATTTTTTTAAATTTTTAGACGGCATAAAAAATCTTTTTCTACAATAATATGAAACAAAATGCCGACTTTACTGATGATTTCATATGCAAGCCTGCTCATTGAGAAGTGAAACACGCATTTTCTGTTAACCTTATTTTTAACTGAAACTTGGAAGATTGTATTGCATGCAAGATCAAAGAGATAAGAAAATAGTGAGGAAACAGGACAAAGAATTAATAATATATAAATAACACAAATTTTATGAATAAAATAAATACAAAAATTTATATCAAGATAGAAATTTTTTTATGAAATATAAATAAAGCTTATGGAGGTTTTCTTTAAATCAAAATTTGGTCTAAACTTTATTTTACAGAACTTTAATTGAGACCATTTTTTCACAACATCGCGAATGCCTAGTATATCTCTCACCATGTATTTTAAACAAACAAGTAACATTAATTATTCATGTTCGTTTGAGTATATCCATCTTCAATTTCGCAAAGATCAGAATGAGACGAACAACTTTAAAACTTGAAGGTAGAACATTTCCTAATGTAAATGCTATATTTGAAATATTTACTAAAAACAAGCATTTTTTACTGAATTTAGAAGTATTTGCAATTCAAGCATATAAAAATTCTTATTCTTCTAAAAAAATTCTGAATACTATTTTACTATTTATCGATTCCTTAACTAATTATTTCTCTTTACTGGAAATGACAAAAAAAAGTTTCAAACACTGAAAATACAGAATAAATTTGTTCGTGAATCATAGTAAGTTATCTAATTATTGTATCAATATTTCGTGGTACATTTATATCTTCATTTTATTTCAGTACATTCACTTTACAGGGACAAAGTTTTAACGAGAGTATGTATAATTATGTACAATATTTCCATAGAACACGAAAAGTTCTTTCCCTAATACAGTACTGTTGAAAAGGCAACGAAGGCAAAAATTCGAAGGTTTTATGAATTAGCAAGTAATTTTCTGTGATTATTAGAAAGCGTTGTAATTAATGAGATAAGTATTTAAAAAATAATTATTATTCGAGAAAGTTACCGTGCTGTTAGACATAAAAACTTCTTGTGGAAAAAGAAAACTAATGAAACAAAACCAAAATAATAATAATAATAATAATAATAAATCGAAACTGACTGTTGCATATACTAATTTTTAAACTTTTGTTGACATAAATCTCAATGCAACGTCAAAGGTTTCTTGTTAGCTAACCAGCTTGCTTATTGATCAAATTCCAACTGACTGTTCTTGGCTTGAGAGCTTGCCTTTATACTTTTCAACAAGAAGTGACTTCATTACGTAGGAAGCGACGTAATCTCTAGAAAGTTCATGAAACCAATAGAAATAGCTTGAAAGTTCGAGGTCCTTCTAGAAAATTCTCTTTGTCGCCAAAGTCACCAACTTTGCCATCAAATCACCAAAATAGTCGCCAAATTTATCGCCAAGTCTGTCGCCAAGATTAGCAGGGAATCTCAGGGAAACGACTTTATAGCTTTGCAACAATGTATTTCCAATACATGATTTGATAATTTAGTATAAATATGCAATTAGAATTTTAGCGTAATTGACTGCATAGCTAATAATAGAAATTGGACAAAATAAAAGCAGCTGTATTGTGTATGCTTGAAAGGTTTACAGTAACAGGAAATAAAAAGATAAATCATAAAAATAATTTATTTAAATATATTGCAATATCCAATAGAAAATTAGGTAAAAGAAAATCAAAAAACAGAAGAAAAACTTTTGTGGGAAAAATTTATTATAGATAATTTAAGTCAACACATATTATTATTGATGGACTACCAGCTTTGGCTAAATAATAATATAAATATTTGATATTTTATTAATTAATTAAACTAATAGTAATTAATTAATTAACTAATATAATTAACTTAAAAAGTTAAACAGTAAATAGTAATAATGTGTAATATCTTACCTTAATATATTTTTTTCATAAACACAAATATTCTTGAACTTGAACTTGAATAATAGGAGTTATGGGATTTGAAGCAACAAAAGTTGTAATCCCCTAGTTCCAAACTAGTTACAGAATAGTTCGTTCCAAAAAAATGACTCCGTAATGATGATTAGATCAGTCCAACAAATATTCTTTTAAAGCTAAGAAATAACAAAATATGATGCCATAAACTAGAAAATAAATTCTTTTAAGAAAATATTTAAATCGTTTGCTTCATCTGAAATAAAGATTGATTTAAAGTGGATCGGCTTCCACAGTAAGATTTTAAATAGCAGCCGTACGAAACATTGAAACAATAAAAGATTTTTACATACAATTTATCCGTGTACTGAAAAGAAGAAAATATTTTGGGCAGAACAAAAAAGTAAAAAAAAGAACTTAAAAGTTTGAAGTTCTGACAGAACACGCCAATAAATTGTTACTTTAATTATATTCATAAAACATTTTAATTTTGAATGAATGTTTATAAGTTATTTCTCATGGCAATCACTATTACTTAGTTTCCTTATCGTATTATTCCCAGACCATCACGTTTTTATGTCTTTGTTTACGTAATATATATCTATAATATAAAACAGAAAATACATGTGTTTGTCTGTCGGTAACGAGAACTCCTCCTAAACTGTGAACCGTATCGACATGAAATTTGCACATGATATTTTGGAGTGCATTTCTAGGTCAACTGTGCTATTTCCAACTTTCTAAATTAATTAATTCTTAAGATATTTAATTAAATAACGAAAATTAACCTATTTTTCGGCGTCTTTCGCCACAGCTGACATATAATTTCTGACATATTTATCGCACGAAAACTTTTGTACCTATTGCGGTAAAAAGCTTCCTCTAATTTAAATGAATATTTTAAAGTTCATTCTAAACGCAAATTGTAGCAATGTTTTCTATCGTTATAAAATTAAATTCAAGCCAATTTATTATTTCATCAAATCCTTCATTCACGTGCTTTTGCCACTATTAAATTTATAAGAAAATATTGCCTTCTTTAGACATTTAACTTCAAGGTAAAATTCTTACTTCCGGTTTTATATGAGCATATATAGCTTTTATTATGCACGTGCAGCAATCCAATGACATTAGATTGATTACTATGCAATGTTTCGCATTCAATTTTTATAAATTTTTAAATGAGGCTAAAATTAGGCGTTATTCGCCAGTAACTTATGAAATATTTATTGCAAGAAAATTATTTTTAAGCCATCTTAAAGAGCAAAAAATTATCTTTTAAACCTCTCGACCGACATTTGCAGGAGTTTAATTTAACTATGAAATGTAGTTTAAAAATAATTTTAGACAAAATATGTAAAAGTGGGATATATTGAACCAATAAAGAATGAAATGTAATCTCTGAGACATATTTCCCCGTTAAGGCAGAAAGGGTTAATTGATAGTAATTCCATTACGCGATACAATTTTTTCTCCAATTATAATGAACGTTTCAAAATTCATTTTTAAGGCAATTTGTAACAACAGGTACACTTTCTATTCTTATAAAATTAAATTTAAGCCAATTTATTCTTCTTCCAATATACTGTTTATAAAGTTGTGTTATGAAAATACTGCTTGCTTTCTTTCGACATAAACTCCAAAACAGGCTTTTTACTTCCGGTTTTATGTCGTAGCATATACCCTTTTTAATATGGCTGCACAGTAATCCAATATCATTAGTTAATGATATATGATGAAAGTTTATGAGATGTTTTTTGTTTAATTTCCACAATTTTTTAAATGATCCTAAAGAGTGTGTAACTCCTTCAAAGTTACTTAGTCTGGTTCCTATCGAAGGAAGAGGGACTAGGGCAAAAAGAAAGGAGATTTACCAATCTATCTGTAACAAGAACTCCTTATATATTGTGAACGAAAGCGACATGAAATTGACACATGCCATTCTAGGGTGTATTTCGAGGTCAATTGTGCTTTTTCCAACTTTCAAAAATAAATACTTCTAAAGATATTTAATTACAAAATGAAAATTTAACCAACTTTTTGCGTTTTTTCTCAATTTTTTGCCAATAACTTTTCAATTATATATTGCACGAAGATGATTCGTATTTTATCTTAAAGAGCAGAAAATGATCTTTTTAAATGCCATAGAATCTTTACCCCAATTTTAACAAACATTTCAAAATTCATTTCAAACACAATTTGTAAAAATGCTTTCTATTATTGTAATTACCAATTCAATTGTAATTCAAACCAATTTATTGTTTTATCAAATCCTTTATTCCCGTGTTTTTACCAATGTTAACGCTATGAAAGAGAAATATTGTTTTCTTTGAATATTAACAGGAAGGTAGAATCCTTATTTCCACTTTTATTTCATAGCATGAACTTCTTTCAGTATGTTTGCACCGCAATTCGATGACGTTAATTACCCGTTCTATGCGATGTTTCATTTAACTTCAGAAATTTTTAAGTGATTCTAATGAGTGTGTCAAATTATGCAAGATTATTGAATCCGGTTCCTACCGGAGGAAGAGAGACTAAGGCGAAAAATGAAGAACACTATACGGTGTTTTTTCGGTCATCACACAAACACTGAAAAGAACAGTACTCCGTAGCAATGATGGGGTGGGGAAAATGAAGTACCAAGGATTGCTAGATTTGTGGCAGGTTTTTCAAACTTCGGAGTGGAAAAGAAGAGACGAGTTTAATTGCTGCTCCAGGGGGTCAGGCAACACGAGGTTGGACGACCGAAAATCAACGAAAGACGCTGCTGAAAAAAACTGTTTTATTATGTTTAAAGTGTTATGAGTTCTTAGACTGTAAAATATTTTTACCCGAGCAACGCCGGTATGTCAGCTAGTATATATGTTACGTTTAATGTGGATAATTGGTTATTATGCATAATAACCAAGTAAGCCTGTTAAAGTGGATAATTTATGAGAATTTACCACATTACTCGGTTATTATGCATAATTACCAATTAAGTTTGGTCAATGTGATTAATTATATTGACACGTGATCTCATTGGCCAAACTGCATTGCTAAATGTGATTAATTAAGCAACATTTATTATTTATTATTATTTAATACAGTTTAAGGTTAGTCGCTTAAAGTTAAATCTTTTTGAAACCAAAATATTTGTAGGTTGTCTTTGCACTATCTCCTTTTTCAAATGTAGAATTTCAACCGCACTCGCGAAGCCTGCACTATCGAAAGTGATTTTTTAATTAAAAAAAATCATATGACTTTGCTAGCAGCGAGAGCCGGAACCTAGTAGCTTCGCTAGGTCATTGAATGTAAGGAATCTTTGTTGTTTAAATACTCAAGTGAAACAGGAGAAATTTCGCTCGCGATGCCTACGGTATCTGAAATGAGCTCATGGCAGATTATTTTGAACTTGAAAAACATCCTACGGCTTCGCTAGCAGTGGGAGCCGGAACCTAGTAGCTTCGCTAGCTCATTAAATGTAAGGAATCTGCGTTTTTTCAATTAGTCAAGTGAGGCAGGAAAAATTGTGCTCGTGATGCCTACGGCATATATAGGGGTTACCGGGAAAATTTTGTTAGATTAAAAAAAACATCCTATGGCTTCGCTAGCAGGAGAACCGGAACCTATTAGCTTCGCTAGCTCTTTGAATGTTAGAATATTGAAGAAATTAGAGGAGAACATAGGTATATCAGAGAATGTATAAAAATATAAAGCATTTGCCCCTAGTTGCTTGGCTACTAGCGGCAAATGTTTTTCAGAACAAGGAATAGTAAAGAATTAATAGATTTACTCAGTTCTAATATTTGCAACTGGAAAGAAATATTCTAGATTTAAAAAAAGAATAATGCGAAGAATCAAAGAAACCACCACTCAAGTGAAGACAGAATTCTAAATGATGAATTCCAAAATATGAACAAGCGACTTCATAAACTTCCAAGCAAATGATTTTTATTAAATTCATAAATAGATAAAGATCGTTCAATTGCGTAATACGCAAAATATAAAATCCTTAAATAAATAAAAATTCTATATCAAAACATTTAATTAAAATTAAATTTTAAGTCCAACTTTAGAGGATGCTAGAGGAGCCGAAAGCTACTCCGTTGAAAATAATCACATTGACAGAACTTCATTGGTATAATTGGTATAATGCATAATAACCGGTTAATGTGGTAAATTCTCATAAATTATCCACTTTAACCGGCTTACTTGGTTATTATGCATAATAACTATTATCCACATTGACCGTAACATATATATAAAAGAAACAATCATAACAGAAGTATAAGCTACATAATCAAAAGAAGCATTTAAAATCAACAAAATATAAAAAAGCAAAGAAAAAAATCATTAAAAGAAAATGCCGAGAGTTCAAATTAGGCATGGGAAAAACCTACCGATTTTAACCGAAAACCGTTTTTTTTTTTGCTGTTATTGTTTTTGTTTCGGTTAACTGGGTTTTTTTTCCAATTATAAACGGTCATTTTTATAAATCCAATAACCGGGCAGAAAAACGGATCGGAAAATAGGTTCGATTAGACTAAAATTTACCAAGTTATGAAGTTTTGAATTTTCTTGTCTTAGGCCAACCAACGGCAACCGTTTCCTCAAGGTTGTTATTGGCGGATTACTGAAAGAGTCTTTATCTATACTTGTAAAAGGCAATGTTTGTGTGCGTGTGCGTGCGTGCATGTAAACCCTCCGCGTTTTTGCGCATGCGCTAAGCGGAGTTATTTTCATCAAAATAAGGAAAAAGTGAAAAATGGAGAGGGAGATGTTTACATTCTACTTAGTGTGATCTAACAAAAAACTCCGGAAGTGCGCTCATCTGACTCATTGCCTGTCACCCCTTTCCGGAGTAAAATCGTCCAAAAGTGCTATTCTCGTAATATTGAAACGATCAGTATGTCGTATTTTCTATAAAAATATATGAAACATTTTAGTCCAATAGTCTTTGTAGTAGTTAAATGAGCTGGCTGCTTTATTTCTGGAAACATGGCGGACATGAAACAACAACGCTTTCTGCTTCAAATGTAGTCTGTACGCCAAATCCTGTTTCATATCAAACACCAAACTGCATCAATTGCAACCAAAGTCATGATTGATTTTTCACTTGCTGAAATGAGATGGAGCCTGGTTGAAAACAATCCTCAGGCTTGGTAAGAAGATTTTGGGTTCAAAGAAAGAAACACTTTTATCTAGAACTTAAAGAGAGTAGGTGGCAAAGCCGAACAAGGGATAAAACTAATGGAAGATTTCAGTCAACCGATAACCAAAAATGAAGAACTAACTCAAAATCTACTTCAGTCTCTTGAAGAAAGTAGAAAAAAAAAACTCTTTGCTGTAAGAAGTCAGTTTTAAATAAAATTTAAAGCAGTTAAAGTGATGACATAAGATTATTTGACAGTTATTGGAATTTTTACAAGCTATTTGGACAATTAATTACTGAGTAATTTAATCTTTTTATCTTAATGTTACTCTTAAACTATCAAATAAAATTGTAGATTTTAACTTATCACTGCTTTCATTTTTATATCCTTCTTTAACATTTTAGTAAATTGTTAAGCTGTTATT
>BGPR01000257.1:803850-863088 GCA_013235015.1 Araneus ventricosus
TGTGCGATGTTTAGACGTAAAATATTGCACTTACAGCATTGAAATTTGGCACACAGGTAGCTCTGATGGTGTCTCAATGCCCCTCGAAGCCAGAATTTTAAAATTCGATATAGAAAACTTTTTATTTAGTATTTTGGGTGATTTTTCGTATTCATTTCTCCATTGCATTTTTTCTAATAATCGTATCAAGAGAATAGATACACCATAAGAAAGAACAAACAATTTCTTTTCTAATAAAGTTTATTTTAAACGTCTAAAAGTTTGATTTAAACGAAACACTTGCCGTACAATATCTTGTCTAATTTTAGTAAATTTAAAAAAATATATATTTTTCGGTATGATTTACAACAATACTTTTCATTGTTACAACGCAATTCAAACGGTTTTCATTGTTTAAGCAAATATTGAATTGCGTGTTTCTCATTCATTGTTGAAAGCTGAGTTAATATCCTAATTCTTTTTGCTTTCATATTTTATTTCACCAAAAATTTTTGGAATCTGTAAACCAAGCTCTACCAAAATATTACATATATTAATCTATACTTATAAAATGCAATGTTTGTGTGTATGTGTGTGAGATGTTTAAACTAAAAAAAATGCACTTACAGCCTTGAGATTTAGCGCACAGTTAGTCGTAATGGTGATTCAATGCACCTCGAAGCTCAAATTTTAAAATTAAATCTAGAATTTTGTTATTTTATGTTTTGTGTCGTTTTCGGTGATTTTTCGCACGTTTTTGGCTGATCCGTAAGAAATAATGATCGTATAAAACCAATCGATGTACCATTAGATAGAAAAAACAGTTATCGTGTTAATGACTTCCCAATTCACGAGCGATACCTCACCGTAATTCATCTAAGCGTCCACCTTGAAAATGGTCAGAGAGTCTACATCCGCGATAAAAAAAATGCTGCTTAACATGCCCGAGCACCTGAGGAAGCAACACTCACATCTTTCTTCAGACTTTGCACCTAAGATGAGTTTGCACACACCCTATTGCACAATGAAGTACCCAAGTACTACACTTTGAACGATGGAAACAAGACATGCAACGTCGAAAGCAAGGGCAGGCTGTACTTGAAGAAGCAGAAATAAGATCCATCGATGTTCTTGGGCGGGTGTATACTGTCCATCCAATCCATAGACGAATATCAAAGAAATTCTGTTTGTCTTTATCTTTTCAGATGTATTCGTCCATTCGAAATCATTCAAAATTTCATTCGGTTTTTCATTCTTTAACATTTTACGTGGTTTTTAGGAATTATTCTTATAAATTCTAATTTTTTTTCATAAATAATGGTTTATTTGGTATTGCAACTTCAATTTTAAATCATTTCGTTGGATGGCTTTAATTCAAAATATCTAATGTCGCCTATTAACTATTTGAAACAGCATCCGAAGATTTTATTGTGTCAGCCTAACTGAATTATTACTCCATTTCAGCGGGCAAACCAACTGGTTGTACCAAGAATCTAGAATTTTTTTTTTTTTTACTCAGTTTAAATTCTAATAGCATTTGCGCAAACTTTATATTTTCATTGTTGCTTTTTTTAAACTTATCTTCACTTAATGTCGCTTCTGCGAAGAAAAATAAGCGGGAGAAATCAATAATTATATATATTTCTTTTGATTTCGTTTTTAAAACTTTATTTTATGTCATTCTGGGCTTTTTAAATTTGTTGAAGTCATTATGCCACAGGCAACGCCGTGAGCTTAGTGCTAGTTTTATGGGTCATTCTCGGGAAAAAGGCACATATAGCTAAAAAAAAATTATTTTACAAAAGGATATAAAAAATCTTAACAATTGCATGGATGATTCCATTTTAGCTTAATAAATAACCTTATATTAGTGGTCAAGTTTTCTATTTTATTTTTCACTGTTTTTTTTTTTAATTTTTGACCTGTCTACGAAGGAGACATGATAGTCAACGGAACTTTTACATTTTAAACGAAAGCATAATTGGCTAATTCTTCGAAAGATTTTGTACAGGTTTATTTCTTATAATTAAACAATAAAATTAGTTATTAAAAACCAGCGCAAGAGAACTTAACATTTTAAAATAAATAGCACTTTTTTAAATAAGGGCACTGACTGTGCATTAGTTAAATAATATTTACAAACAATTTCAAATAAATGAAAGTCAACATTTTGCAGGAAAGCAATCAATTATATACTAAATTAAGGAATATCATATATTTATTTATTAATAGACAATCTAGTAAGTCTAGTATACAGTTTTTTCTACTCTTTTCTCTTTTGAATTTGAGCATCTGACTGCTGTGTCTTTATATTTTTTGATATTCCCATCTTTTCTAAAAAATAAATTTAGCTATTGAAATGTTTTTATACATTATTGAAGCTTTAATATTATGAATTCTTTTCGAGAATATTATTTCAATTTTAATTTAAAAAATACAAAAGAAAATCATTAAATTTCTTAAAAAATATCTACCAAAGAACTTTTAATTGATATTATCTAACTGTTTCATGATTTTTGAGATTTTGTCTCTTTCATCGGCAATGTCATCCTCTCTGTGGAGATGCCGTGCCCACGGAGGAGACAAAAACTAAGTTTTGAATTTTTAAGTGCTTTGGTTTTTACGTGACTGAAGGGGCACACTTATTTTTATTAAATTCGATACTAAACTTATCAAAATTTTGTATTTTAATTATAAATTAGATTTTTCTTAACTTATTTATGATGTCGACGGAGTGGATGCTGAGAACTTTACCAAGCTCTAAATGGAACTAATAAATTGGAATATATTCAATAAATTCGCCAATAGAACGAAAAATTTTCCTTAAAGAACAAATTGTTTTCCTCTCTTATAAACTCTTTCATGATGATTTGACATGAGTTGCCATTTATGATATTTTTTTAAGTTATTTTCTTTGTCCATAGAGGGAAACTTAATTTTCCAGGGACAAAGTTTAAAAATTAATTCCTAAGTAAAAATTATATATTTTTAAAAAATATTAAGTTAGACCTTAACTAGATACTTTAAATTAGTTAATACTGAAGAAAAAAAGTAATTTTTTTAGTTGTTTGAGTATCAGTAAAAATTATCTTGTGTTTCAGATGTAGGGACGTCCACGTAAGGGACTTTTGTCTTATATTTGTTGAAAAATGAAAGTTAAATAGCAAAACTATTTTGGTAGAAACGTATTGAATAGCTTTCTTAAAACTTAAATTATACATATGAACAAAAATATTAGGACATTTGTTGCACTTTCTAATTTTTATCACCCCGGGACTGTAAAAAGCACCTTTTCGTGAGAATGACCCTTATATATTGTATCTTACAAATCTAGCATTTTTTTTACTGTAAGAATATCGTCTGATATGTGAGAATATGAGTTTGTATTTTTCTATTTGGAGCTAGATTTTCGAAGTTTGAATATCCTTAATTATTTTTTCTGTAACAATATACATAATATATTATCTTTGTATTATCAGTTGCAGTTGAATCCTCTTTCTTGAGTAGGAATTCCAGTTCTTGAGTTGAGTTTGAATTTTTTCAAAGAAATTCATTTTTTTTTTTTTAAGTTTCATAAATTTTCTTGATAATGCAAATATATACAAAGACAGAACACCTATTTATAAATAATTTACAAAAGATTTATGAAATTACATCTGAAAATATCGACAGGAATAACTTTCAGAAAGCAATTCGCCATCATCAATTCTCAGTTAATAATATTTTCTTTCTTTGATTGATTGGTTAAAGGAGTTAATGGGATTTTCAGCTGCAAAGGCTATTATCCCCTATTCATTCCAAAATTCTTTTCAATACGAATAAAAAAGCAAAGGAAATTGTCATCAAAAGTTGGATTAAACTATTGCCGATCTGATTCGGTGAAGACAAAAGAAAAAAAAAATGGCAACCTACTGCAGTAAAGCCTCTATCTTCTTTTACTAAACTGCATCTAATCATTGTTTAACTAAACATTTTCGACTAAAAATGTGATGCCAAATAAAACTGAAAATATATTCAGACTTCATCAGGGTTTAAGGTTTTAGTATAAGACAGAGATGCGCAAACCGTGGGTCGCGACCCCTCTGGAGTTCGCAAGAAAATTTTTATGGGTCGCTAAATTCAAAGAAAATTATTTGACAATAAAAAATTTAAGACTTTTCCAAAAAAATAAAAAAAAACGTGGCCCTATGGGCCTCGCGAAAATATGTTACACAAAATGAGGGGGTTGGAAATGAAAATAGTTTGCGTACTACTGGTATAAGACACTTGTGGTTGTTTAGTGTTTCCTTATTCATTACAAGACTTAGATAAAACAGTTTCGTATTCACATTCAATTCCTTTTTCGTTTTCTTTCTTTTATTTTAATCGGTGAAGGAGCTCTTTCGCGCATGCTCAAAAAAAAAAAAAAAAAAAAAAGCTGCTGGCGATAAAAAATAAAAACGTTGTTGGAAATTGTAATTGAAAAAATTTTCAAAAATTGATTAAAATTAAACAGAATGTTGCATGAAAATGAAATTAGCATCATTGAAAAGCAAATTGTTTGAACTTTAAGATAATCTTAAAATGGTTTTTGTGCGATGATATGCTCCAAAGTCTAATGCGGAAAAACGTTAAAATTTAAGGTTTTTTATTATTAATTAAAACTCTAATGAAAATTTCGGAAAATCCTTTCTTAGTGAACACCTACTATCCAAGAAAAAATCACCTGCCAAATTTAAGTTTCTAGTCCCAGTGGTTTGGAAGATTCGGTGATGAGTCAGTGAGTGACTTTCTCTTTTATATACACTGCAAATAAGAAAAACGTGGCCAAACTTTAAGGATAGGTCAGGCATACGATAAGCATCCATAATCGCATAGGAAAATGGGTGCGCAAACCAGGAGAGGCGTTAGAGTTTGCCCGACGAGGGCGCACGGTCTGCCCGACAGGGGGGGACGGTTCCCCGACAAGGGACACGGTCTCCCCGACAAAGGGCACGATCTGCTGAACGGGAGGGGGAGGGACGAGCGTAATGAAATTGGTCCCAATTTTTCACCAGATCTTTATTTATCAACTGGTTGAATACCCCGTACAAAAATTTTTCCCGGCGGTGGGGGGGGGCACAGCATCCCCGACCCCTGGCGCAAACACCATCTGGAGGTAGCAGATGGCATTTAAAATAAAACAGCGCTGAACAAAATGCCTATATCTTTCTAAATATTATCGGTATTGAACTGGAATTTTTATATAAGTTGCGCTATGTACATGACTCTGAAGTTGTGAAATAAAAATTACGCTATCTTTCGCGCATGCGTAGTAAAAAGTTATTTACTACAAATGCTAATATCTCCTTTACTATTCAACGTATTTACATGAAATTTTGATGCAATGCTCCTACGCAGTGGCAAATCCAGGGGGTTATGGAACTGCAGCCCTCCCAGATCTAAATCAGAATTTTTGATTTTATTTAAAATCATTACAAGTGTTTGCTCTTAATTTCCCTTTCTAAAAAAATAATAAAAACGTGTCAACATTGCTTTTTAGCTTGACAGGCTCCAAATTTTTCCTACTTTTCTAATATTCCACTTGTACTTCTAACGTTGACACAGTCGAAGACATTTTTGGCTAGTTATTTCATTGTATTTTTATTAAATTTATTGTAAGTATAGTATTATTCTTTATGATTCTTGTCAGGAGAGTAAAATCTGGAAAGTTCAAGTTTTTTGATTTACATAAGCCATGAGGGTTGACATTCGTCACGACAATACAAAATTTTTATGACCGTAGCCCTGCCGAGACGCAAATCCCGGATTCGCAACCGTTGTTACGTGCTCTGTAAGTTTCATACAATTACAAGGAAAACTCTGCAAGTTATAAGCGAAAAACATGCGGAAAAATTTAAGATTTTTTAAATAAACCTTTATATCGTCCCGAATTTCGTGCTATTTTTACGAAAGTGCATGTAAATAGTGCGTACATCAAACAAAAGAATTGATGAAAGTGGCAAACCATTATCAGCTTCCTGAAAAGCGTGGTGAGCCATAACTTCTCTTCGAGTCCATCAATTTCTGGTCGGTCCCCTGAATAGCCCTCGTGACCGAATCGTTGATGTAAATTGTGAGTTAAACCTATTCTTTATATGGTCGTAACTTCGAAGAAAATTCATCCAGCCTTCCGAATGATATTCGATTGGCTTCTGTATGCCTCACCTAGCCTTAAAGTTTGGTCAGGCACAAGAAGGTGCATCCAGCTGCTTCACAGATGATACACACTTCTCGGGGAAAGACTACCCCCCCCCCCAGATTCACCAAGCACTTTCTAGCTCTAGATTGTATAGTTGACAGAGACAGACACTATGGAGCAAAACGACTATTCCCTCTCTGTTGGTCACATTTCCGACCTGAGAAGGAAAAAAAAATTGAGTTTTGCGTTTTCTCTCAGATATAAAGATTGGTTGGATACCAGTTTTATGACTGTAAGAAACGCCAAGTTTTGGCAACCCTACACCGCCAAATTCCGGTAACCCTGTTCCGCCTCAGAATGAGATTGGTTTTCGCTGTCAACGAGTGTAGACGCATGTAAAGCCGCTTCCAGACTTGAACACGCATGCGACGAGACAAGGCGCACGCATATTTCTACTCAAGTGTGTAAGCATTTCTCGCGGTCGCTCTCGTCCTGCGCGGTCTTTCGCGAGAACCAACGAATGCCGCGAGCGCGATCCGAGGATTGTCGGTTTTTTGGTAAACATCAAACGAAATTCTCAGCGCATGCGTGCTCAAATGTGTACGTCTGCCGTGCCATTGAGATCGTTCGTTGTGTTGTTTACGTTTTCATTTGTATCTTTATGAAAATGTAGTGGTCAAACGATGAATATTTACGACTGATTGATAAATATGAATGAGCACGAAGTGCCATGAAATCGTGTGCACCCATATCACTACACCAAAAGAGAAGAAAATTAGAGAATATGTGAAAATATCTCTTCCATTTCGGATCAAGAAGCTAAAGGAAAGAAATCTATTGGAACAGGAAAAGGTATGTATTATTTAAATTTTTCATTACAATTCAATAAACTTTAAAATATATTTAGAACAGTGCTCATAACATAATTTATAAACCTTTTTGTTTTCATAAATGGCTAGGATAATAAGAATTCAACTGTTCTTCTATACTGTAAATTCTGTATATTTATATATTTCTGTTATCTGATTTCTGCATATTTACACCTCAGTGAATAAAAGTGTAGATAGTATATGGCTTTATAATTTCCTACGTGTTTTTGAGTTGCAAGATTTAAAATAACCACCAATAATTATTTAAAGAAATTCTACTCTAGGTCATGTTTCAAAATTTCAAGTTCTTACATTTAATTTTTTTCATGCAATTAGTTTCTTATTATCTGGTTAAAGCATATTAATTAGATCTCTTTAAAATGAATGAATCAATTATATATAATTACAGCTGGATTGAATAAAACATTGAATTTGTAAGTTCAAATAATATAATTATATTCTATTGTTATGTGTGTGATATTTGTATGTAATTTTGTCCTTGGAATTCATACTGTTCTAGGGGCTATTGAAGTTTATGTATCCAAATGTTTTGCATTCGAAGGAATGAGGTTCCTCCTGGATGAAGATGAGCCGATGAACACAATAGATTCACCAATATATGTTAAAAATTTTGCACTATCAACTGAATCATTCTTCTACGTTAAACATTTGAAAGAATTGAAAATGTTTTTGACCACTCGATCACGTGATTTATGAGAGGAATGTCAGAAGCAGCAGCTTCGAGTTAATAGCAACTTTAACAAGAACGACAGTGGCTACTTTATCTATTTTCCGAATTCTTCCATATCATAATTATAATGTCCCATAGTAAACAGTAAAATTGCATATGCATTGAAAATATTTTAAGGGTGATTTTCGTGTTGAGCAACTCAACATTTTCAAATGGTAGCTATTTACATTTTTTTAATAGAGCAAAAAGTAAAGAACATTGATGTATAATTTGCCTTAAGATATTAAAAATAATGGTAGTATTAGTAATGTTTTTATGAACTTTTCAAATTTATTATCTCATTCACATGAATTCCTTAACTAACCTAGAATTCTCAAAAAATTATTTTTCATTCAGAAAGCCAGAAGAAAACTAAAATTGACTTTCAGTATTGCAATTACTATTCCTGATATTGAGTAAAATTCCACAATCAGTAATGAATAAGAATAGAAAACTAATATTAAAACTACTTGTTATTGTTATCTAAATATAATTAATTTTCTGGAAATTTAATAAAATTCTTTATTAAGGTATTAAATTCATTTTATTTTTGTAGGATATTGTGAAAATTTCTGACACTGCAGTTGGATGTAGTCTCAACAAAAGAAAAGTATTTGGTAGAAGAGGTGCTGCATATGGATACAACAACTCCAGAGCAATGTGTATGCTTGCATCTACAAAAACTCCTGAAGTCCCCTCAGGGCAAGAACAATTAGCCATTGAACATCAAACAGATAATATATTGTATCAAACAGACATGGGATTATATGATGGCTTGGTGGGAATTATGTTATCGAATGAGTGAAAACCTGTTTAATAAAAGATTAATTTTCTTTGAATAAATTTATTATCATCTCTCACTTCATCTGTGTACATTGGTTTTTAAAAAGAAATAAAACTTATATATATATTAATTAAAAATTGACCTCATTGTTTTCTGTGTAATAATAATTTTAGCTTATTACAGATATTCAAAGCAAACACTGTTTATATACATCAATTATTTCAGGTTTATGCATGCCATGCATTACAATTAGCAATACATACTTTTTCTGATAGTGTCATTGAGGTTCTGAAATGTACCTATTTTTAATTTCATCTAAATATTAAATTTTTACTTTTCTAAACTTGAATGAACCGTTAAAAATTTTCTTATTGCATATTAATTTTTAAAAGGCATCTTATGAATCTATATTTTACTTAGCGATGTGGAGTAGGAAAATACCCAGTGCATAGGTGAATATGTTTTGGGTAAATGCCTAAAAACTGAGTATTTTCTAACAAAAGCATGTGAATGGTGATTCAAAATGAAAGGCATAAAATATATAAATACCCCAAAACTGGATATTTTGCAAAGATAACTATTTGTAAATGGTGACTCAAAATGAAATATATAAAATTTATAAATACTTAAATATTGGGCGTTTTGTTAAAAAAAGTCTTTGTGAATGGAGAATCAAAAACAAATTTATAAATATCCTAAAACTGAATATTTTTCAAAAAAGTTAATGGTGATTCAAAATGAAACATATATAAAATTTGTATATATAATACATAGTTTTGAAATTAAAGTTTTGACCAAATTTATATTAAAAAATACAATTGCAATTAGGACTGAGAATAAAATATCCTAGAATTGAAACAGGATCATAGGATAATTTACTTTTTCTGGTTTGAAGCACTTACAATGGAAAAAAAATTTTTAACACCACTGATTTTGCATAGATAGCACCAGTGCAGCTTCCGATTCTTAATTTATTTATATTGCCATACTACAAGTCAGCTACTCCTTTTTTTGATTTAGTGAAGAGTTAGTCATTAGCTTGTCGTGTATTAATATCATTGTACATTTCATGCTGAAAAAAGTTAAAAAAAAAAACATGAGTACTAACATGCCAAATTTAAGTATTGAGGTTCATTATCCAAATGAACCACACCTAGCCAGTAAAATGTGTGTGTGTCTAGTAACATATTCAAATAATATAACAGTTTCAACAACAAGAAGTTAGTGTTAATTAACACTTTTAAAAGCTGTTAGAACTGAAACATTTGCTAACTTTTCATCAGAAATGCCTGGATCCTTGATTAATTTATGCGAAAAGAATTATAAATAATTGAATCTTTCATTTTTGTTTCCATCATCAGCTATTTATCATTTTGAAACCAAACATAACATTTTAATTTTTTTTACTTAAAATAACTCTTTTTTCTAAAAATCAGCAAATACATTATTTTTCATTTACTCATTGTAAATTTAAAAAATTGGCATTTAAGATGCATTATATACTATTATATTTGTTTTTTCTGATTAAAATTTTTAGCTTTTATAGAATTTTAAAAGTTATAACGGGTTAAAATATTTCTAGTTTCACTTTTTTTACCCTACCTTTTGCCCAATTATATATTGTATACGTATATATTTTATTATATAGCAATATCATATTTCACACCAGTGCATGTATTTTATATGAATAGAGTTCATTGAAAAATAAATACCTATTTTGCATATTTAACCAGATAAATACACAGAGTATTTACTCTTAAAAATAAATAGATGTGTATTTTAAAACACTAATTGTACTAGATAAAGAATAAAACAAATTGCATAAAAAGACAAATTTTATTCAATCAAATTCATAATGCAATATTAGAGCTTTATATATATATTTTAAATACTAAGTGGAAAAAGCTTTCAATTTCTGTGGTGAACAATTTAAGGTAAAGCTTCTACAATAACAACTATCACTCACAAAAAATATGCTAGGGTTTAAAATCACCTACTTTTAGATTTTCACTTAAATGGTTTTGTTAAAATGTTGTTTATTAAAGTTTCGTTTGTTTTATCTACACATTACAGCTGTTGAGAAAAAAATGTTTCAAAAGTAATTTGATATATGTGTGTTTGCATGGAGATAGTTTTTAAATCTATGTTTTCTGTACCCATTCTTTCCCACACAGATCAAAATGGGTATGCAAATCTAATGCAGTATCAAATTATAAAAATGAATCATTTGTTGACATATAGTGATGTATAGTAATAGCATTAAAGTTCAAGTTGAAAAATAGATATTTTCAATGTTTAAAACACTAAGATAAAGTCCATTTGACAAAAAAAAAAAAAAATTCCCCCAACACATTACGTTTGTCAGTTTTTCTTAGATGATAATGGCATTTGTTTTTAAATTGCGACTCATTCAAAATTACTCCATTATATTTAGTATAAATTTTTTCGACATTATTTTCATAATTGAGTGTTCTCATCATTGAGTTTCATAATTTGTATCAATTGAGGAATGAAGTCAGAATAGCCTACTAGAATACCCAACTCAAAAAGCTGTATATATAAATATCGGACAAAATATTTAAATTGACTTGATGACTCTTGAAATCGTAGGTCATTTGATAATGTACTGACATTCCGTCTGTTGCAATTTAGTAATCCACCAGTTTCTTTAAAATCACACTATACATGAGGTAATTGCAACTATTTTCATTTCATTTTGTTTGGAAGCCATGTTCATCGCATGCACTGAGCGGCGGCGAATGATAAACACCTAAACAAGCGCACGATGCGAGATCCTAGGTGGCGCTGCTCACGCACGCATGCTACGAGAACGAAAATATGTACGTTTGTTGCTTCTCGGCGCATGTTTATTCAAGTCTGGAAGCGGCTTAAGAACGGGAAGTTCTGTTCGTGCGGACCAAGTGGTCTTGGCTAGGGTTTACCACAAAGATATCGTTTTAGAATATCAATATACAATGCACTCCCGATTATCCGGGTTAATAACCGGGAGGGATCGCACGGAGAATAGAAAAACACGGACAATCCGAAAACTCCTTTTTATTAAAGAAAAAATCAACATCAGTACAAAAATATAAAAATTACTTACATTTGAATGCTGTATAACATCAAACCATGAATTTTCCTTTTAATATTTACTGCTTTAAAAAATCTGCAATGCGTCTTTGCTTCTGCTGTTTGTCCATCTCTTTTCGTATATCGACGCACATTTGACGAACCGCAGTAATGTCACCGTAATCAAATCCTCTTTGTCCCATATAATCTAACAAAGTTTCCACAGATTGTAGAGCAACAGAATGAGAAATTGTATTTACTTCATTTAATGTATCTTTTGCATCAGCACTAGCTGATTCTCCATTATCAAGTTCTTGAAGGATTTCTAATTTTTGTTTAACATTTAAAACGTTTCGTTTTAGCTTCAAACCACTCATTTTTACCAGTAGAAAATTTCACGCTAACTGACGATAAACAAGATGCAAAAATTAAAGGAACACGTGCGAAAGTGAAAGAGGACGAAGAAGTTAAAGAATGACGTGTCAGGGAGAAGAGTGTTCGTAAGAGAATGAGCTAGATGATTCATTTCTCGGAAAATTAGGGGTTGAACTGGTAGAGATCGCACGTGGAGGAAAAAAGAAAAAAATCTATTCTTTAGCCTCCGCCGTCACGGCTCACTAGTTTCACGGAATGAATCTCTCGATCGAACATCAACATCGATTCTACATGCATGATAAGCGTGGAAATGTTTCCCTTTAACTTTTTTTGTGAGTCCGGAATAAGCACGGATAATAGGGAGTATACTGTAGTTTGATATTTGAGAAACGGCTCAAATGTAAAGCATGTAAGCAATTGTATTTCTTATCATCATGTATATAGCCGTTCATCATTTTTGTGTGCTTCATTGTCCGTATCCCATAGAATAAGTAAATAAACAAATGGGATTAAAGTGTTTTTAGTCTTCTTACTGTCTCCATCCCTCACATCAAAAGAAATCCCACGTCAGGATCCTATATTGACAAAGCAGCCATCCTGGATCATACTGCGCCAAACCATAGTAAATCAAAACATTTGTTTAAGATAAGTTATCAGTTAAATCATATAAAAGTACAACCAGTCGATCGACGTAGCAATACAATGGGGCGTAGCGAGGGTAAGTGGTGCCCGGCTCATAATATGATTTTTTGCAGCCCCCCACTCAGTCGTCCGTCATCACCAGAGCCTTAACACGGGTGACGTCAATGGGGTGTCGGGAGGGCAGGGCTCCCCCGTCGGGGATGCTGTGCCTCCCCCCCTTTTGTACTCAGTTCACGCAACGGGCTATTCAACTAGTAGATAAATAAAAATCTTGCAAAAATTTGAGAGGGTCATCATGACACCCTTCCCTTATACAGCTGGTCCTGCCCCCTGTCTGGCGGACTCTAACTGCACTCCTGCTTAGCAAGCGTAAATGGGGCCGGAGCATGGTGTTATTTTTACGCTCCTTCATCGCATTTGACTTTAAAAAGTGACAAAAACGCATTAGCGTTTTTGCATCATGGCCAGTGGTGTAGCAACATGAGTGGCGCCGGAGGAATAATTATTATTTTTTTATCCCAATCGTTATCAACGGATTAACAAGTATAAATGGCGCCAGGGCAGGGTATTACTTCTACGCCTTCTCATCATGTTTTTCTTTAAAAATGGCAGAAACGCAGTAATGTTTTGACCAATGGCGCCAAGGGCATCTATATCCCCGTCGCTACGCCACTGTAGCAATATAAAGCCTGAAACATTACATAAATTTAAAACAAATGACAGAACAAATCAGTGGCGGATTTTGAAAATAAGAGGCCACAGGCGCAAAATTGTTTTTGGTCCCTTCCCATATCCAGTGTCATAAATTCACTGTTTTCTTAGCACTGAGAAGAATGCGGAATAGATTTTGAGGCTTTCCAGGGTCTCGAGGCGAATGCCTCTAGCGCCTGCGCGAAAAACCCGCCACTGATTAGAATGCGGAGGATCTCCGAATAAATCCTTCATAGAAGGGTGAGTTGTACCGCAATAATGTCGGCAAAGAATATTAAAGTTGGTACATTCTTCTAAGAATATGTCGGATCGAGAAGGCAGATTTGCAAGTGCAGCATAAACGGAGGGAACAGAACTGGCAGGTAATCAGCTGTAGTCCGCAGTGGCAGCGTCCAGCAGATGCCGCTAAATTCACCGCCAGAACAGAAATCCATCGGAATGGAGATGACGTAATTCTGTGAACTGTGGAAGCCTGTTTTGACATAGGCTGTGAGAAAGAGATACAAAAGAAGGATTGGGGACTCTCTACCATGACACAGAAGTCCAATATTCCTGATGCCATAACGCTCCCCCACGCAAGATAAGCGTTCTCTTTTTGTCTCACCCAAGCTAATTAGTATTGAGAAGCAAGCTATCTTAACTCTCTGAACCCGGCTAGATTGAGAATTCCAGAACCTCAAAAATTGAAGTAAATTTTCGTACACGAAAAAAGAATGGAATCCTCCCTTTCTTTACAGAATTTCCAGAAGAACGGTACCCGAATTTGGGAGATTAATTGTCAACAAAGAAAGGAACTACTTTTCTCCCGTAAAATGCACTTAGGCACCCGAAACAGCCCGAGTCCAAGCCTCTGTCGAATGGGGCGGTTTGAGGAGGGATAGGGCTCAAAGAGTTAAGGTATCCGTTCAGATTTCTTCCGATGTTACTGTTTGGCGTTAATTAAGGAGTTAAAAGAAGATCGAATTGGTAACAGCTGAGCTCCGTCGGCAGGACAAACAGTTATTTATTGTAAAAAATAAAATGTGGAATAAATCTTTTATACTTATTCGGAACAAGGCTTCTGTTTTTTTTTTTCTGTAATCATTATTTTTACTTAGGTTCAATTTATATCTTAGGGATTTTAAATAAGTCAGCCATAATTAAAAAAAGTATTAAATTGAATTATTTATTTTAATACCGTTAATCATAGCATGATCTCATGTGGAGAGTACAAACCTAGAAATAAATCATAACATCGCTTTAACACTTTATGGTTGCATTTTTGGGCACAACTTCCTACGAAAAAATTATTGGTTATAGTCTGAAGGGCAAATATGCAGTGGTGGTGAGGGGGCATTTTTTGGGGGGAAATTTTCATTTTATTTTAACTGCTTAAAACTAGGAATTAAAAAAATCAAGTGTTTAAGAAAGCTAGCTAAGTTTGCAACTAAACATTGGAATTTTGTTGTCTACCCCCTATACTGCCAGGTTCCTTTAGAAGTCACTAAATTTTTTGCCCTGCCCCCTACATTTGTCACCCAGTTGCCAATACTGCAAATATGCAATGATTTTACAAGATCTTTTCGGACACCCTGAATATTATAAACAATTTTTGTGTCTTTGGCATCATCCGCACTGCTTCACTGATTTTTTTTTTTTTTTACCTTGAGGTTGTGCCTTTTTAAGATCTGGCCTTTTATATGCCTTCTAAGTCCCTTAATGGAATTATGAATTTGATAAATTGAACATTTTAAATTCAATCAGCATTTAAATTTTTCTACTGTAAATTCATGAGATTCTGCATTTTGAAGACTATTGTAAATGAACTTCTGACAGAAAGAACTGGAAAAACGATTATAAGAAAATACTTATTTGAGAAAAATAAATTTTGAATTCATACTTTTTTAACTTAATTATTTTTTTAATTTCTGCACGTTCTATAGCAAAGATTTTAAAAATGAAACAGTACAGATTTCGATTCCAAAATATTATTTCTTTTTAGAAGCTTTATAAAATGTTTATATTTTTTCCTTTGCAGCTTAATTAAAATTTTTAAAATAGATTTTAACAAAATACTCATATTCGATAGAAAGACTCCATATATGCTTCTGTTTTAAATCTCCATTTTTAAAATAAATTTTAACAAAATATTCATACTCGATAGAGAGACTCCATATATGCTTTTGTTTTAAATCTGCAGTTTTATAAAAGAAAGTTTTTATCATGCAGGAAAGTCAAGAAACATGAAAAAGGTGATTTGTATAATTTTCATGCATATAAAATGTGAACTTCAAGAAAAATAGAAACTAAGTGTTTAAACTAAAAGCTTTTGCATATTGAAAAAAATATATGCAAAGTCCACATGATTCAACATTTAATTTTTCGATTTGAAATTTAACTATAAAATGCACATCAGATCGCAAAAAGCATTTGACTAAACATGCAGCAGGAGACTATTATTTATTTATTTATTTTAAAACCCAAAAACTCACAATTTTTCTAAAGAAAACCAATTAGCACCCCCCCCCCCTTTTTTTTTGGTTAAAAATGGCTTTTATTGGTTCTCCACGAAAATCATTGTGTGTATTGTACTACAAGAATCTTTTGATAGGTTAAAATGTATGGTAAAATTATAAGAATTTGGATAAACAAATTCACCATCTCGTTACCTGATCCAGAATTCTCCTCCCACATTAGATTATATCTTCCCAGATTACGATTTGGGAACTTCAAAAGGCATAAATTCAATGGAAATCCAATAGAATGATACAAAAATCGTTCCTTTTGGAAGGAATGAAAAGAATCTGTACCAGCGAAATCACCATTCCATAATATCATGTAGAACAGTGGTGGCAAACCTATGACCCGCGGGTCAGACACTGACCCATGAGGACTTTTTAAATCATCCATGCGTTGATTTTTATAAATTTATTTATTAAAAGAGATAACTGACTATCCAAAATATTAAAGTATAAATATCTAATGTCGAATTTATAAAAAACATTTCCATGTGGACGTTGGCTGACTGGTTTTCTATCATATCACACTACCTGTGTATGACTCATGACAGTCAGTCATAAACTTGGCACACATAGTCGCTGCATCGTAGAAAAGGGACATTTTTTGCTCTTAACTTGCGAAAGTAAGTTATAAAACAAAAAGTAAAAGTAAAGTTTTTAGAGGATTTTACAATTAAAAAAAAAAAGTCAACTATCGAGTTTTTATGTTAACAAATTTTTGGTGTTTCCAAATTATTGGTACCCTTTTTACTATCACCCCTTTCCAAGCAACACCACTGACTTAGTGGCCCATGGACTATTAATTAAAAAAAATAATGAATAAAATTTGGCCTACTACTCATAAAGGTTCGCCATCACTCATCTTTGAAGAGTTACAGACGTGAGAACTCCAAAAATAACATTTTCAATTGAAACCTAATAAAATGAATGAACAATCCGTGTGCTTTATTGAGAAGCACAGGGTTAAAAAACCTTATAATGTAGAAACTTTTTTTTTTTAAATGAGAGAGTAGCTCAAAAAGTTTTTTTCCAGATAGGTAAAGGACCACTTACGGTGCACTAAATCTGCACAATACAGTGCAAGTGTCAAAATGGCTATCATGCAGCAGTAGGCACGTCTATGTTTCCACAAAAGCAATTCAATTCTAACAGTTCAAAGAATTATTCGGTTAGAGTATCGAAATTGTCAGTCTCCAAGTAAGAACTCCATTAAGCGTTGGTATGAGAAATTAAGGAGCGAAAGCCTCCCTCACTGATGCACATTTCCTGTTTCCTATAATTTCTCATACCAATGGTTGATGATGTTCTTACTTGGAGATTGACAATTTTAATACTTTAACCAAATAATTATTTGAACTGTTACAATTGATTTGCTTCTGTGGAACCAGAGACGTGTCTTCTCCTGCACGGTAGCCATTTTGACACTTGCGTAGGATTGTGCAGATTTAGTGAACCGTAACAGCACGTTACCTATCTGAAAAAAAAACTTTTGGAACTACTCTGTCAATAATAATAATAAAAAAAACGAAGTTGATACATTATTGAGTTTATTATTAATTTTTGAAATGGGTCCAAAAATTTATGAGCACCCTGTATTTGAGTCACAAAATTCAAAAAATTCCACATACTCTTTTAAATATATAGAGATTATATACAGGATAAACCACATTTATACATAAAAAAATTCCAATCTGAAGTTTATTTGTTGCTCTAATGTTCAACCAATCTAGAGAGATCTACTTTTTAAGCATTAAAAAAAGTGAATGCTGCCAATTTATTTTTCAAAAATACACTTTATTAAATAAAAATCTGTACAATGAGGTGGCATGAGTTAAATAACAAATGACACAGTGATAAAAATGGGTGACAAATTTCTGATGATTTCAACTTACAATTCAAACAGGTGAAGATTTTCATTTCCCTCTAGAATGAAGCAAAATAAATCAATAAATTAGTAAGCAAATATATACATATAATTTTTTTTTCTAAGAATGATGTGAATGATACAACCATGCAACACAAAATCTTAGAGCTTAATATCACCTTACCAACATATTGTATTTTTTCTAGATGAGATCAACCATCACCATTCCTGTGACACAAGATAATAGTGAAAGAAAGAAAGAAGAGAAATATTTTAGAGATTGAAAGAGATGCAAAATAAATGAAGTACGAACTAATAAACATTAAAATTACAAACTAACTTTCTGCATTTTCGAAAAAACACATCTTAATTTTTAAAAATTAGAAGAAAACAAAATCAAGACAAATGAGAGAAATCTAAAAGCTTTTATTTAAAAGGAAAATTTACAAGATAAAACAAAGGTACCACACTTAAAACAGAAATAGAGGATTAACGAAACTATAAGTAAATAAATAAAAAATGTGCACCTTGCTTCAAAACTTTACCACATTTATAGAATTTTATTTTCGTATAAATCTGAACAGCATATTTCACCAAACAAATGCATTATATATTTTAATTCCTGTTTTTACAGAGGCGATTATAATGCACGTATACAGTTCTTGTTTTCTAATAATGTAATATTCAAAAATGCAACTGAATATGAATAATTTCTTATATCATGAAACTAAATTTGATAGTATTTCCTTATATCATTTTCTATTCCACTTCTTTGATTCCCCGTAAAAATGGCAATTTTTCCCACTTCCTGGTCTATCAATGCATAAACAAAGTTTTTGAGAGAAAGCAAATAATGTGACACATCTAAACAAGAGTCATGGGTAATTTTCTATACAAATGAGGAAATTTAAATATTCAGATTTTGTTTACTTTCAGAACAAAATCAGAACTTTAAACAGAGGAATTGATGGTTCCTTAGTACTGGAATTCCAGAATGAATATATGAATCTAATGTGAGACAATTTTTTATAATGTCAAAGTCCAAATAAGAGATGACTTAATAATTTTCAAGCTTATTTTTCTGAAATGAAAGGCACCAATACATACATTTAAAGTTTAGAAGCTGAAAACATTTTTTCTTTAAGTATGCAGACCACCAAAAGAAAGGATTGTACACAAAATCACAGATTTAAACTTTTATATTAGAGAATCCACACCTGGACTTAATGAAGAAGAAAAAAATATAAACACCAAATTTGGAGAGAAAAGGGATATTTAGAAAAAAATTAAGGAACCTATACATTCATTTTTCTTACTTACGTTTCACTTTTCATATTTGGATATAATTTTGCAGGTCCATTTCCACTAACTCTTCCAGCAAATTCTACAAATCGTTTTTCATGTTCAGAGGTTATTCTGTCAGTCCACAAAGATAAGAGTGATCTGGTTCCTGATGATTTTAAAGCATCCATACTTAGTTTCAACTTCTTGGTAGAATGAAATTTCATATATGAGTCACCAGAATCATCAAGGTTTCTCTTTCTAAAAAAATGACACAAATATTAAAATTACAAAAAAAAAAAAAACCCAAGATATTATATGAACAATGCACATAAAAACATATGTAATAATTTTGAAATCAAGAACAGAATATATCAACAAATATTTAGAAATTAAAACAGATTTTTAAAAAAGTATAGTGATAAAAACATGTAACAACTTTTGAATTTCAAAAAATAGTCCCATAAACATAAGATTCGAATCCTTATAATACAAACGAAAGTACAGTCGCAGAAGAAGAAAAAAGAACCACCCAGCATTATATTGCCGTCGTTAATCGTCTATAAAAATACAATATGCCATTTTACTGAAAATAACGTACCCTAATAGATTTTAAGGTTAAAATTTTCATAAGGGGTCATTTACATATTTAAAATTGCACTAAATTGACCTTTTTTGATGCCATAAGTAAATTCTTCTTGAAAAAATACCCCCCACAATTAATTTTGGTTAATATACCATGATAGATTGGAAGATATTCGACATTTTGTGTTCTCACTAATAAAAGGGATAGTCTCCACATTTAAATAACAAAGTTCTCTGCTTATGTCTAAATATCGGTGGTAGATTTTAAATGTATTTTGCTCTTTAAATGACATCTTATAAGTAATGATACACATTTTACAATGAATAATTACTTAATGTGCTATAAATTTCTAAAGAACTGAAATTTTCTATGATAGAAAATTGATTTTGTCCTGTAAAACTTCCAAGCAAGCTGAAAGTTTTGTATTATTTTCACTTTATCTTGAATAAATTTTGCTCACAAAACGTTAAAATTTTAATAATAGATATGTATTTACATTGGTTTTTTTTACATGAGTGGAAGTAATCGAATATAAGAGAATATTCATTGTTTTAATGAAATGTTGGCAAGTGTATTAAAATTAATAACTTGTTGAGATTTATTCTGACTTTCACTGTTTTCATTTATTTTCTGGGTTTTCTTTGTGAGTTGATAGAGTATTGGTATTATCTAATTTGTATATTAATGATTTTAGTGAAATACTACACCACTTTTATTTATAAAATATTAAATTATCTATATAAATAATCAAACTTTATATATATATATAATTTTTTAAAAATAAAGTGGTGTAATTATTATATTTAAAAATGAAAACGTTTTTGAAATATATGATACTCCCTTAAGTGCATCATTTTAAGACAAAAACAGAAACTTTAATGTAACTTCAAAACTACTATTACGGACAAGCTGAAATTTTGCATAGGCTTATAAATTAGCCTTCTACGTCGATTACTGTTAAAATTTTAAAGTGTTAATATTAAAAAAATTTTAAGCATCAAATTTGATAAAATATTCCATGCACTCAAAATTATTGTAAAATCAAAATTATAAGTGCAGAAAATGTAGAATACTTCATACTATTACAACAAAAAAAATTCTACTTCATTAACTATATTATTTCTCAAGGTATCATAAAAATTCAAAATTTTACTTTAACTTTAGAAACTAAAAATTTCATTTGCTTATAATTTTGAAACAAAATAAGCTAGAATAATCAGATTTGGTATTATGAATGATGGCAGAATAATGCTGTGGTTTTTGTTTTGTTTTTTACGCAACTGAACATATGTTCAAGTCATAATTGTTTGTATTTCAAATGAAACTAAGCTACCAAAATGCAAGGGTATCAATATTCAATACTCTTTTAATCAATTTAGATTTCATTTATGATCTAAATAACTGTTTCAAAATCAAGAAACACATCTTCAAGTTACAAATTGCACTAAATAGTCTTATTATAAACTTAATCAAAATTCTATGTAACTAGCATCATTAAATATAATGTTGCTTCATTATCTACTTTTATAGCATTAATGATTCGATGACAATTTTTATTAATGGGAATACTATAAGGGTGACTGAAAAATATAAGCACACTTTGAATAACTATTAAATAAACAATTAATAAATCACATAATTTTCTTAACTGAAATTGATTTATACAAATGTAAAATTTCGCCAGTTATAGGCAACAATTGTATTTTTAACAGTTATTGACGAGACATTGCTGATGAAACTGATGGTATTGGAAATGGCACTAAGCATGTCAATTGGCATTTGGGAGCATCCCCTTTCAATGGATGTTCTCAACTTATTCACTTTGGTGCACTGAGAAAAAAAGATTATGTCTCATGTATCCCTAAAAACAAAAAAAAATTCCATTGAAATGATATACAGCAAATGTGGGGGAAGATTTCAATGCTACTTCTTCATTCTAACAATTTGTCCACCAGAATGGGTTCTCACATAACAGAAATCAAGCATTCAATCCTGCTGGAAGCACCATGCTTCATTCTCGGACATCTTTCGAATGGCAGGCATTACATATTCCCGCTGTAAGTTCAGGTGAACATCACCAGTCAGGGTATTGCCAATAAATAAAAGTCCAATTAATCCACATGCTGACACACTATTCTTACATAGTAAATACCTGATGAGTTCACATGATGTTCCACTGTTAAACAAGGATTATCAGTTGCTGAGTATTTTTAATTATGATGATTAAGCAATTACTGAAAAAAGTAGCATTTTAATGCAAAAAAATTTAATAGTAAAAAATGTTAAATATTTGTATTAATAATTAATTAGAATCATGAAACTTCCAACAGTTGACAAGATGCTACAATTGTATTTATTAATTTGAATATTGAAACCAAAATGTTATTGTTTATGTAACAAATATTCAAAATGAGAAAACATTTTAAGAACACCCTGTATTTGATCACTGAAAATGCCATTACAGCAGAGATTCCCCACCTGTAGTATGCGTACCCCTGGACCAGTTGGAGGTATGCGAAATCAAATTTGGTAATGGTGGAAGCAAGAAAACATAAGATATTAAATTAATTTTAAAAGTTATAGAATTTTGTTTCCCCAAGTTCATACTTGCAATTTAATAACTATATAACTTGAAAAGTTGATTCTTACAGATTAATTTTTAGCCATCCTTATAGCAGGGATCATACTGTATATATGATAGTAAAATTCAGGAGTTTCTAAGGGTTTTTTCAGGAGTACAGTACAGAAAATTCAGGAGATAATATGAAAAAAAATCAATTGTAGGGGAGAAGGGGGTAGTGTAGGCAATTTTTATAAAATTGGCAAAAAAGTATACTAAATATCAATTCTCCCATCTTTTCCGATTGCGGTGACTCGGAACATGCGCGGCAGACTCTTTCGGCGCTAAGTAAGGTCAGAAGTAAGAATTCCGAATTCCAGCTACTTTATATCAATAAGGAAAAATGGAAACGTCATATTTTTATGTTTTATCATAATTTTATCTTTTGCTCTTTGATTGTAATTTTTCAGGAGTTTTCAGGGCCCTTAGGAAAAAAAAAAGCAAAATTCAGGAGTTTTTCAGGAGGAGTACGAATCCTGTTATAGGTTAATGTGAAATTATTACAATACTGATTTAATTTATTTTGGCGTTGAACTAATCCTAATGTAAAAATGCAAAATAAAACCAGCGGAAGTGTTCTCCCCTAAACTTTCTCGTATACTTCCCCAAAAAGGTGCTGTTTCCCCTTCCCCCGCGTGGCTAAAAAAATTCGAACCTATTGTTACCCAGAATCCAATGACTATCAGAAAGTTTTTCATTATAGTGATTGAAGAATATCTAGGCAAAGAATGAAATTCAAAGAGATGCATAACGATTTTCCTCTCTTACCAGCTCAAGGACAAACTGATGTAATTTGCTACTCCGTAATGAAATTCCTCTCCATTCTTCCAGTATGCATGCGCGTGGAGAGAACGGATTCTCTTCAAAAGTAAATTATACAGACCGACAGACAATCAACCCTTTGACGGATTTGGCCCAAAATTTTATATGGACCTACATTCATGGCGATAAAACTGTGTGTAAAATTTTATCCATCTGGCTTTTCAAGTTTTTGAGTTATAGCGTTCACATGACCTCGAACATACAGACAGACAGACTTCCCATTGACGGATTTTGTCAAAAATTGGACAGAAACCTACAAATTATGTTTAAAGACCATATACCAAATTTCATCCGAATATCTCTAATAGTTTTTGAGTTATCGTGTTCACAGACAGACACACAGACATAATTCCAAAATTGTGTTTTTTGGACTCGGGGAGATCTAAAACGTGGAGATTCGGCAAAATCTCGAGTTCGAATTTCTTGACGATTACAATACTTTCTCTTTGTATACGAGAAAGTAAAAATTAGTCCAACAAATGTTATTAATTTGAGTCATTCGACTCTTAAGCTAACATAAGCCCTTAACATTATTGATAAAAACTTCTTTGGATAGTCAGATTGTTAGCAGGAGGGGGCAAGAGGATATGACAGTAGGGGTGCATGATAATATAAAAATTAATCAAGGGGTACTCGAGGAAATAAAGGTTTGGGAACCCCTGCATTAGAGGGAGCATTTTGCACTCTTTTTTCCGATTCTTCTTTTGCCATTGTACAGAATGTTTAGGAAATTTATGAAATAGTAATCACTCTATACTTTGCCATCGGATTTTTGATATTTTAAAAGCAATAATACTAGTACTTCTGTGAACTGTAAATCTCATATCCCCCCCCCAAAAAAAATCTAAGACTTTCTTCACTGTAGTCTTTAAAGGTTTATAAGATGTTGTCATTCATTTTGAAGACAATATTGTTTTCAGGGGTACCAAACATAATTTGTCTTTATAGGAGGTACCATCTTTGCCCCCATATATACACTATCTCACAAAGCTTTATATTTACAATCTTAAACCAACTGATGTACAATATTGTGCACATAATATGACGAAATTTCATTCCCTGTATCTACAAAACAAATACATTATGTTATTATTAATAAAGCTACATCAAAAATGTACTCATAACCACATAAAATTTTGATCACTGAAATACAGCAGTTGACAATTAACAAGACCATGAATCTTACCTATCGGAATCTTTTGCATCATCAGAATCAAAGGACTTAGAAAATTCCTTGTCATCTTTTCCATTTCTTTTACTAGGTGATTGAGATGGACTCTGAGCACCAAGCTGAGCTTTAACACTGGCAATGGAAGTACTGCCTTCTCCATCCGTATTAGGTTTGCGGCACTCCAGCAAACATTCCAGGACACTTTGGTGTTCAGCAGTAGTACAGTGGCAGCGAACAAAAGCTTCCAGTTCATTCCATGCTAGTCTATAATGTTCCTCTCTAAAATACAGAGATCAAGTCAGTCATCACATTTTGGAAGAATTCAGTCATAATGGAATTTAAGTAATTATGAGGCACATAATCTGCAGTGGTGTCATTAGAACAGTGAAAATAAAATGGCCCCAGGGACATAGGTTTTTTTTTTTTTTCTTTTGCCTCCTTATCACATCTGACTTTAAAAACATGGAAAAAAAAAGGTATTTTTCCTTGCTAATATTTTTCCATATAAGACTGGTACTTAAGGTATCAAAGTCTACAATAGTAGAATTATCAAATTATTTTCTACAAAAATGTGTTATGTTATGCATGATACGGTTATTTTCAGAAACTCCTAGTAAACACCTTTTCCCTTGTGTGTGTGAATCCCATGTTTAGTTATATCATAAAATTTTTGGTGTATTATGGCAAGGATATTTTTTTACTTAATTAAATTTCACCATTTCAATAATTTCTTCCCGTCCAAATTCTTTTCCATCATCACAGTTATCTCTGGAATTTACTTTTAACAGGGATGAGATTGGCAAAACAGTAAAAAGACTGAAATCATACGTGAGCAACAAATTTGTACCATAATTTATACACGCGAAAGATGTTTTAAGAAATAAAACATCAGAACATGCAAAATGATGAAAATATTACACTATAATCATCAGGGGCATCAGAAAATACAAAATTAGACATTAAAACATATTTACCACCTGAACATCACTGAGATGCAACATTCACCCAACAGAAGTCTGAGAAGAATTATATTTAATAGCCTTTTGATAAAAGTTAGCTAAAAAAATAAATAAAAATAAGGACAAAAAATTTCTTTTGCTTTGTGCAATTATGTAAAGTGCTCTTTACACACTTAGTGCTTTTGTGTAAAGTAAGCTCTTTATAAATTATAATAATGTATCATATACTGAATTCTGTTTTATTTCTTTTATTTTTATACCTTTTTGCAAAAGTAACAGCACAATGATTTTGCACCTTATAAAGTGAGAGGGGTCGAGAAATTGTACAGTTACAATGACAGATTCATTTAGCATTATTGTTATTTGAAACCCTTTGAAACAATTCCTTAATTGTTAAAGAAGTGGTTTTCTTTCGTTTTTTTATTTGTGTGGCTTTTGTTGGTAACAGATCTCCATTAACACGCTTCACCCCTTGTTTTGGAGGGCTCCTATCTTTGACAGATTTTTCTTCAATACAGGATGTGTTTGTATCCTCTGCAAGTTTATTTTCAGTAGAGGCTCAAGTTTTCGCACAGTCTTCATTAGTATCTCTTTGTTTAATTACTGGCATAGTTGTCGGGACTACATTATCTCTAGAATGACTAGGTAAAAATCATCGGTTTTATTCTTTATTTTGAGAAGATTTTTTGTGTCTTATTTTCTGCTTTTCTGCTGCATTTGCACACAGCTTTTTAGCTATGTCTTTTGACAGGAGTTTTTCTTTTCTTGATGTAGTTTATTTATTTGTTTTTGTTCCATTTTTTTAATTCTTTTTATTTCTTCATCTTGGTACGCCCTGCAAGATGACCTTAAGTTTTTAACTAATTTTTTTTTTTAACATGTTCATGCAATTTTTTTTTTTGCAAAATATGCTAGAGGTTTGGTTTTCTGCAAAAAGGTGGTAATTAATACTTTGAATGGCACAGAATATATTGGAATGTTCATCCTTGTAGAGCTTGCTGATATAATGTTGATTCGTCAGTAGAAGATGAATCAGCTAGTATCCAAGTCAGTGGAGTTAAGCCGCGTGGTCAAGCATATTTTCCCAGAATTTTCTTTCAAAAACGGAAGATAGAAAGGTTTTTTTCCTTTGTGTAAAAACGGAATTTTTGAAAGAAAAAGAAAATTTTTGTGGCGGGAAAAAAAAGAAGAGAGAGGAAAAGAAAAAAAAAACCCGGAAATCCGAAAGGGAGAAGGAAAAAAAAAAAAACAGAAATACGAAAGAAAAAAACCGGAAACCCGAGGGGGGGGGAAGCGAAATTTCTCCAAAATAACAAAAAAGCGGAAATCCGCGAAAAAGCGGAAGAATCTCATCCCTGTTTTAATCATAAGAATTTTTTTTTTTGCATGAGAAATTGTACACACATACAGCACTTTTTTTAATGCCTTCGTATGAAACATTTGGATGCATATGTTTTGGAATTATTAGCATTTTACAATATTATCAGTTAAAGGTCAATAAACTCATTCAATAATATATAAACTATCTAATGCTCATATACATCCTTTCTTTAAATTTGCTTCATTATTTTAATTAGTACAATTGTAATGATAAAAAGTGTAACTATTGCCACCTTGTATAACTACATTAACATGAAATTCAAAATTTATATAAAGTTATGCTTTGCAGTTCTTTAGAATTATAAAAACAACTCAAAATTATCTGCTTATTTAAAGGAAGTTAACTTTAATTCTTCATAAAAAACTTAGCAGAGATAATATTCTAATAATTAATTATACAAATGCATGCACAGAAATGCATTTGAATAAATGTCATGTTTTAAAAAATATATTTTTAAAAAAATTAAATTTGTTATTAATAGCTTATAAAACTTACAAAAAGTAGCATGTTTAAATATTATCAATAAGTGAATGAATCATAATTAAGTTTTAAAATTAAGTTATTATTAAATTTTTTACATTAAAAATTGTGTTAAAAATCAAATATAAAAAAGCAACTATGTAATTTTAAACTTATTTAATTAGAACAAACAAGTTAGTTTTAAGCAAATAATTTAAATATTTTTAAATTCATGAAAATGTTAGCATGTATCATTAATACATTATCATGTCACATGATAATATTCTGTCAGAGTCAATATTATCTTTATTTCATATACAGAAGAAGTGAAACTGCTGTATAATAATGAAAAATGTGGACAAATTACTAAAAAAACTATATAAAATAATTTCTGAGAAAAAGAAGAAACACCTTTTAGGACCTTTCCCTCTTGTGCTTGTTGTTGGAACATTTAGAGGCAAGCCTTTATTTTCAGAACTCACTAAATTATAAATTGATTTCTTGCACTCAGCAACATCACTGGCATCTAATATTTCTTTAGTAATCAACTGCAGTAATGGGCCTATTTGCTAAATGGAAGATATTAAATAGAATTATATGGATTAAATAAAGGGGAAGACACCAGATTTTTTAAAAACATGTTAAGGTAAGCTGGAAAAATCATTTATATTAAATACTATAAAAAAACAAATATTCAAAAATAATAATATAAATATTGATATTATTTGATGTGCTGTAGTCAACAACTTAAAACTCCATGATTAACAAACGAATAGGAAATTTGAAGTGTTCGGATGTCAATGTACTTTGCAGACTGTAAAGTTTGATATAATATTATGTATCTATCTATATATATGTAATAAATTAATACTTTCCTAATTTTAAAAATCACTACTCAAAATTTAATTCATAAAATTATTTCTACTTAAGCTCTAACACACACACAATTAACTGTCACTTTAACTGGCTGAAATCCAGTTTCAACCACTCTAACGCTCAGGAATTCCCCTCTTTTACAATACTACTTAATCTCGCTGCGATGGTGCAACTTCCTCTTTCTAAAACAATGTAGCCTTCCAACCAGATGCCCGTTTAGGTGCGACTTGTTTCTTCGTCGCCGGTGACTGCGCTTTGCGTCTCTTAATACTTGAAGTATGGCTTGATATTATTCTAAATTATACCCAAATCAGCAGAAACTTATACAACAAATAAAGAAACTGTTCATAGTTTGTCAAAAACTGTTCATAGTTTGTCAATTACTGCTGTCTTCTTTCGAATTACACTTTTATACCTCACAGAAACCATGATGTTATAAAAGTCGCCAGCATATTGATCTGCGTGCTGGGAAAAAATAACGAATATTGAAGCAATCAGCCACACTTAACTGCAAAAAAATTTCTTCACGAAAACAACTAAAAAAAACAAATTTTTTAGTTTCGACCTTTGTTTGCAACATCTGCAATTGGTTCTGTTTTAAGGACACTTCAAATTTCATCAATAGAAAAAGAATGTGTGATTTATTCTTCAAAATTCAACAGATTTTGTTTTTCTTCTAAAAGGAATGTTTTCAAGAACTATGGATTATCAATGTGTTATCGGTTTTAAAAAACTACATGTTTCAAGATTATTCACGTTAATAATTAAAAACTGCAGCTGCTTAAAATAAAAGAATTTACAGATATATTCTAACATCTAATTCATTGACGTGGTGCACCAAAAATTATAACTTTTATCGCTAATTGCTTAATTCTTTACTTTTGATTATTAAATGATTTTAAGTTTTTTATTTGAAAAAAAAAAATCATTTGGAGTTAGGTATTGATTTTCAGTTGTGTTTGAAAAGTATGATTCAATAATTTTTGAAAAGTACGACTAATTAAGTATTGATTTATATTTTGTGATTGATCATAAATTGGTATGAAATTACATTTTAAAAAAATTTAAAGTGGTTTTGATTTGAAACTAATTTTGCAGTGTCCATATTAAATTTTGAAATTTAAGGTATTCATGTTGAATATAAGATATTTTACAAAGAAATATTAATTTTAAAAGTTTGGTTTTATTATGTTTTTAATCATATGTTCATTTGATATATCAATTTTTGATGTTAATTTAAAAAATGAAATTATTCTTGTTTTGGTTTTGAAATTTATTTTGCTGATATTAGTACTAAAATAAATGTTGAGGTATAAGGTTTTATTGCGAACAGCAAATATTAATATTAAAAAAATGTGGTGAATTACTATGCAAAGTTGAATATAATATTTTCAATTTTGATGTTACTAAAAAGTGCTTATTATTTTTAAAATGCATATTAAAAAATGGCTTAAATGTTTATAAATCAAAATGTCTAAAATGCTGAAAATTTTATAATTCACATAAATTTTAATTGATTCATAAATTAATTTTGTTTAAAATCAGGTTTAAATGTGTTGTTGGAGCATGGCAAATAATTATATTACATGACTTAAAAGAAAAGTATATAAAACAAATTTAACTCTACTCGGAGAAATTAAATAATGCATAACAAAATAAATAAAACACCAACTCCCCCATTTAGAGGTCTCGGGAGATCAGTTTTTGTAGTCTTTCGACTGCTAGAACAGTTTTTCAGTGAGTTGTATTATAATAAACAAAAAGAGCTTTCTCAGGAGATTTTGTGATGCGGATTAGCACAGAGTTTGACCATCAAAAACCAAAAATGCTCATCTCTGAAGGCTATAATATCACATTTCTTCCTAAACATAAAATTATTCACTTTATCAAAAATAAATTAAGTCATTTAATTAAATTGCCATATAACTATCATGACACTTGCCAACCTTTAAATTTTTTTGAATTCTGAAAAAAAAATATTTCATCAAGTTAATCTTGTTTATGAAAAATTTAATTATACTAAAATTAGAAAATTTAATCACTGATATAGAACATTTTTGTCATAAATATCTTTTTCTTATTTGCTACATACCTCTTTTGCTAAAAAATATTTCTTGAAAAAATTTGAATTTTAAATTCACTTATAGCTGTGCATTTGTTTAAATTTAGAATGTTTTCAGATGTACCAAGAGCTTCAAAAACTTTATCTAATAATTTTTTTTATTATTTTTATTTATTTTATTTTCATATTGCTGTTTTGTAAAATACAATTGAAACTATGTTCATATCTTGCTGCATATTTAATGTTTATAAATATCAAGCCATGACAAGCAATTAAATAAATCTTTCAAAGTTTTAAGAAAATTTTCTAACTTTTTCCAGCTTTGCAGGATCTGCAATAGCAAGGGCCCTGCTGTCGTATGAACCTTGCGGAGGCAGGAAAATTCTAATAAATTAACACTATCATAATTTTAAAAAACGCTACTCAAAATTTAATTCACAAAATTATTTCTACTTAAGCTCTAACACACACGCACAATTAACTGTCACTTTAACTGGCTGAAATCCAGTTTCAACCGCTCTAACGCTCGGGAATTCCCCTCTTTTACAATACTACTTAATCTCACTGTGATGGTGCAACTTCCTCTTTCTAAAACAATGTAGCCTTACAACCAGATACCCGTTTAGGTGTGGCTTGTTTCTTCGTCGCCGGTGACTGCGCTTTGCGTCTCTTAATACTTGAAGTATGGCTTGATATTATTCTAAATTATACCCAAATCAGTTAAAACTTATAAATCAAAGAAAGAAACTGTTCATAGTTCGTCAATTACTGCTGACTTCTTTGGAATTACACTTTTATACCTCACAGAAACCATGATGTTATATATATATATATGCCAAACAAATGTATATATATGCAAAACAAAGGAAGTGGCATCGAAGTAATGTATTAATTTATGTATCAATGGCAATAAACAATACTTTCATATTTTTAAAATGGAAAAATAAAAAAGTTATAAATATAACATAATGATAAAATAATTTTTAAAAATCAGAAAAAAATTACAATATGACAAAAAGCCTACAAAATTAATATATGAACGATAAACTTACCGATGCATTATTAAAGACAGTGGTATGACTGAAAACCAGAGGCCAATATTGGGTTAATCTGGTTAATTTCTTCTTGGCTGAAAATAGTACAAGAGAAAAATTAAGATCGAATCATTACACAAGTGACTGAAATAGAAATTAAACATTTTTATATTATTCTTAAATAATATTTACCAGCTTCTATAGGTGTATCTATTTTTTCCTTTTTAGGATCATGTGGAACTAATCTGTTCTGTTTCATGAAATCTCCAAAATCCTATAAATGAAGTTATTTATATATTTTGCTTTTAAAAAAAGAATTCCCTTGCTCTCTCAGTAATACTAAATCATTATAGACAATCATAATAATTTATGAATGCAATTTGTTACAATAGATAAACTAAGTAAAGGGATAAAATAATTATTTTAATCTTCATTTAAATTCAAGCTTACTGAAAGAAATTATAATGGATATGTTGAAACTGACAATGAAAGTGTACTAAAAATGAATTGGTGACTGTAGAAACCTCATGAGTCTTTAAAAAAAACAAAATGCATTTATGCCGTTTTCACATTCTAAAGAGATAATTACAGAGTGAGTGAAAAAATGACGAAAGTCAAGTAAAGTCACATTGTAGGTATATAAAATCCAACAGGTAAAAAAATAAATTAATCATTGATTTTAAAAAGTAACCAGTTTTTTTTATTATTGACTCATACGATTTCTGCAATCAACGATTCAAATATAACTTTTTTCTTTTTGAAATGATCAGAAGTTATCAAAAAGATTATAGATATTCAAATAATCAGATACAAAAGTTTGATTGAAAATTAAAAGTTTTAAATTTAACTTTTTAAATAAGTAATCATTAATAATAATGTAGCAAAGTAGAACAAAAGATTTTAAAGTAACTTCAACTGAACTCAACATCATACTTTCATATAACACTTAATCACAATGTAATAATGAATATTTTTTGATTGTGAAGAAGACTATTGATATAAACTATTGAATAAACAATAATTGAACTAAGATACCCATCAATAATTCCATAAATTTATCTTTTATTTATCTTACTAATAGTTTCAGCACATTTTTTATATGAATAATGATATGTGCCAATTTAGAAGTAATATGGTCAACACAAATGCTCAATAGACCTTGACACATTCAGATAATCCAACTAGTCTTCTACACTATAACAAATAAATAGGAAAGCAACAGTATTTTATAAAATGGCTCCACAAAGCAAAAATGGTTATAAGCTGGCTGTGATCTCCCCTTAAAATTTTCTATTAAAGTTGACATTCAGGAGCATTCTGATAAATACAGTATTTTAAAAGAAATAAGTAAGCTCTAAAACTAAACTATTAAAACAAATATCAATAAAAGAATTTGGTAAATTCAATATATGATTACAAGTGAATTGTGAATACTCTTTTGGAAAATTAACCTCAATTGATAAATTTAATTTCCTTAAAGATAGAGATCCACACAAATGACGATGGAAAGAATTTGCATTTTAACGTGAAAGTTTATTTTGACGCCACATGGTTACTACTTGTAACCATAACATAATATAGAGAAAAAAACAATACTTAGCATATGGAATACTCATAACAGCTCACGACACACTCACATTGTCTCTAAAAAAAAAACTACAAATCAATATTACTTTTACATATGCGCAGCGACCAAGAAAAAGTAATCTTCTTCAACGATATGCCAATTCGGATCAATCAGCGATTCAAATCAGCATATCATTCCAGCTAGTGCCAGTCACAATGCGGACCAACTAGAGTTAACAAGATTCTAAACCCAGGAGCAGAATTATATCCAGTGTTCTGCAACATGACCTCAAACAGTTGGAAATGTTCTGAAGGCAGTTTGCCCAAATTCGACGGACCACAGTAAAATGCAAAATAATATAAAAATACTAATTAACCAGTAGAATATTTATTACTCATTAATGAAAAAACATTATTTTAAAATTAAATATTTAAAACCAAGGCATACATTCAAAATTTGCAATTCTGTCAATGACTTTTGAAGTCAGATACTGCGACATTAATGGGGAAGTACTGTTCACAAAATGTTTATGAAAATTTGGCCTGCACATTGCGACAATGGCCGCTTTTAACAACTTTCCGACAGATTTATGGCCAGGTGGTGCACCATTAGAATAAATAAACATTCTTTTGTCAGTTGTTCCAACAGCTGCATCATCCTCATCAATTGCGGTGGGTCTTTTTTGAACAATTTTGTCGATTGTGGATCCCCACGATTCACAAATTACTTCCGGGACGGGAATAGAAATATTAAATACTATAAATTTCATTAATCTGAAGATCCCTGATTCAAGCTTAATGGCTTTTTTTAACAGAGCCTTAATCAGAAAAAATGAACCACTTTTTCTGCACTCTTCAATATTTTTATAAATCCAGTCAATAAAAATAGTATATACTCAAAGAGAACAGAGCTTTTTTTAAATTCTTCTGTGTGTGGTACACATGTAAAAACCGATATGAACATCATAAAATTTGAAAGAACCTCCAATTTTACTTTCTGAATTGACATTTTTTTTTCTTGGTGAGTGCGCATGTTTTTTTTTTTTTTTCCCTTTAAAGATGAAATGTTCTGCAAAGATTGCGTTTGTTTTGCGATGTATGTCGCACTTTTAAGTATTTTCTGATTCCGGGATTCTAAAACTGATGTTTTGCTGATGCTGCCAATAACAGGGTTCCCACCCTTATTGAAGAAAAAAATTTAAAGGACTTTTAAGAAAATTCAAGGACCTTTCACGGAAAATTCAAGGACCTTTCACGGAAAATTCAAGGACCATAAAATTACATATTGTAGAAATTGTACATAACTGAATTTTTCACTTGAAAAATTGTAAAACGTGTCAATACACTTGATATTTCAGTTGTTCTGATTTTACAGGAATCAAACAACAAATTAAAATAATATAAAAAATAATAATAAAAAATAAGTTATAAAAAAATTTCAAAAAAACGACGATTTTTTTTATATTTGATGTCAACAGGACAAGAGACAGTGTAGAAGCAATAATGAATAACAATAGAATCTTAACTGAAAACTTGAAATATACTGAGATAAAATCAAAAATCGTATCTAATTCATCTTGAATATCCAAAAGTCAATCTCAATTGAACACTAAAGAAATTCACAATTTATAACTATTTTATGCTTTTTGGAACAGATCTTTTATAAATCTTATATAGCTTTTAAGATCAAGCCTTGCCATTTTAGTAATTCAATCACAATGTAACAATGATTCAAACAGAATAAAAACTAAATTTTTAAATCAAAATTAATTTTATTTTTGACCTTCTAAAGAGACAATAATCAAAAGTAGCTATCAATACCTGATTGATTAAAATTTTAAACAGTTGAAATAGATAAAAAATAAGTCACTGACATTTAACCCCCACCTAGATATAAGTTTCAAGTCTAAGCAGTGAAATTAACTCTCCATACTGAAAGGTCCGAAGCGTAATGTGCAACTAACCTACGGTTCAAGAACGTTCCACTCTGTAAAAATTTCCACCTTGGGGGAAAGGGATATTTCCTAGAACTGTTGGGGAAAGTTCGCTGTAATCCTCAAAACTGGCCATTAGCATTTCAACCCCGAACTAATTTCTTTCAAATAAAACCCCTCAAGATTGTCAGCCCTCATTGCGGTTTTTGAGGTGGGGGGGCAAAGTGCTCAGAGAACTATTTTACTCTGCAGAGGGTGATAAGCGGAGAGGAGAAACATGAGTGCATTCCCGGAGTATTTTCGGTGACCTTCATATTTCACGTTGAGGAGAAAATGGGGACGGAGATTATCGGCGGTTGCTTAAAAATTCAAGGACTTTCAAGGACCTCATCCTTTTTTCAATGACTTTCAAGGACCTAATTTCATCAAAATTTTTTCAAGGATTCTCAAGGACTTTCAAGAACCGTGGGAACCCTGAATAAAAAAGACGAGTTTTAGTTTATTCCCAACAAATACTGTGGACTTGTGCATGTGTGTGGAAGTTAATGAATATGCAAAATAGCTTACATTAATCCGATAATCAGTAACTCGACCTCCACAGCCTTCACTAATAGAGGGTGGGTCTTCTAAAATAGACCTTCCAGTGCCTAAAGTGTGTATAAAAATTTCACCACCATGACTTGCTAACATATGGGACAGAACTTTGGATCCAGACTTTCTTGGCATTTCCAGCATCACAGCTCGACCTATTTGGAATGAATGAGGTAAAGAAAAAATGCAGTAAAGAAACACTTAAGTACAATAATTAAAACTGAATCATTCATCACATAATAAGAAAAAAATATTGAATCAAATTTCTTTATGACTTTTTTGGTCATCATGTTATGATTAATCTATGAGAAACTAAAGTAGTAATGCTTTAAAAAAACTTGGAAAAACTTATTTAATGCATTTTAATAATTAAAAAAAATCATAGTTAACTTCAGAAGTTTCTATGACATGTGTGTGACAAGTTTATACAATCACTGAAACATTTTTTTCTCTGATGAATGATTCAAAAAATAAATCAAACAAATAAACAAAAAATAATAAGATTTATATGCTTCTCTCAATTTTAAAACCAAGGCAATTTTATTTATTTTAAAAGTAAAAACAATTTTCTCTTGATACTATATATTTCGTCTGTTTTGCAATCATGTTTTTATTCTATAAAAAGGAGTAATTAAGGTTCAACAAATGCCCTCAGTGTTTCAATCACAAATTTATAACTATGCACAAAACAAAGCTTATGCACTTGTCTTAGCTATACAAAAATAAGTTCTTGAAGTAGTTCAAGTCTCATAGCAAACCCAATAGTACCACAACCATGACATAATTACCATACAAAATTATTTTGAAATGTTTTTATATCAATATACTTTTCTTCTAAATAATTAAAAGACACCAACGATTCAATATTCATGCATTAATAAGTAACTGGCTGCTACATAACTAAAATAACACTCATATAGGAAAAATTACTACAGTATCTAAAAAAATTGATATTTTAGATATAGTAGAACCTCAGGAATCCAAACTAATTAGGTCTGACCTCTTTTAGGATTCCAGGAAATTCGGATTATCCGGAAAATCAGGTAAAAGATAATCTTGATATACCAAATGCCATAGAATAGGGGTGGGGAAACTGTGGCCTTATGCAGCCTTACAAGTTATTTACAATTTGCGTTGAAACAATATACTTGTCTGTAACATAATAATAATTACAGATACAATTCTGCCCATGCTGTCTTTTGCCAACTGCCGAAATTTAACGAGTCCTTCAAGTGCAAAAAGGTTCCCCACCCTTGCCATAGAATATTGACTTTGGGTACTCTCTAAATGAATAATAGAGCTACCTGCGATTTGCATCGTCTAGCAGGTGTAGTTCCATACGTCAAAAGAAGATAGCAGATTTTGTTTCTACTAATTAAAATGCTCCATTCATTTTAAAATGCCTATTCAAATGTTTTTTAAAGTTAGGAATAACCATTAGCTTTGTTTCTGATTTCTAATTGTCACCATTCCTTCATTTTTTAATAAAAATTTTTCAGGAAATTAAAATGAAATGTTCGGATTATCCGAAATTTCGGATTCTTAGGGTTCAGATTCATGAGGTTCCACTGTAATCTCAAATGGAAAATATTTATTTTTATCTTCAGCAATAATGATTCATTGCTCAATTTTATTGAGCAGATTGGATTAATTCTGTACAATATGCCAAATTAATGTGACCTAGTTTTAAAAATTGATACATAATAAATATCAAATAAAGTTTAAAATAAAACATTCAAAACACTGAAATTGTCAAAGTAAAATTTCACTCATATACCTTAATATAGGGTCTGACACAACAAAACAGGTACTGATATAGACTGGTTAAGAAGTATTATATAAATGTTTTTTTTTTAAACTAAAGATTCAGCTAATAAGCTTTTATGCATAATGATAATGTCCAATTGTGATGTAATAAATCTGCTAAAAATTTTTTAATCTTTTATTATAGAGCTTCATAAATTTTTTCAATCTGTAACCCCACCCCCACCCCCCGCTGTAAAAAACCCCCATAAAGATCCAAATATACATGCAAATGAAGCATAATTAATAATGAGAAATTAATTTAATAGAACTACTAGATTCATTAAATGCCCCCATCTAGACTGATGGCAGAAGATCAAGATATCTTTCTTTTCATTAATAATGAAGAATTGATCATCAAAAGTGTTGACAAAGTTTTTGCCGCACAAAAATTATGCTATCTGACACCAACTAGATAGATGCACAGCATTTAAAAAAAAACTCATGAAAAACCCAGAATGATTGAAAAACATTTTTTAAAAAAAAAATTTGAGAAATATCTCACCATTCAAGAGAAAATTTGTCAAGCATGATGATGGTCTGTTATTCACATCCACAGGGGTTATGCGAAAAGCAGAAGTGCAATACTGTAGTTCTATTAACAAATATAAAATAATTAATAATAAGTTGCACACACATAAATACAATTAACAATATAGAAAATTTTCACATAAAAAAGTTAATTATGTAAAATAAAAAATGTACTGACCAACAGAACTAGAACGAGGAGTACACCACTTTAATGTAACAGTTTCATACAGTTGTCCTTCTTTTACAGCAGTGATATGGACTCCTTCAGCATTAACAACACCTACAAAAATAAAAGTCAATTATAAAATTTGTATAGTATTTTCCAATAATTTTACATAACTCCACAAATTTTATATATATTATTCAATTTTATTATATTAACAACTTTTATAATTATTACATTCAACTTTTGAATGCACTGATAATTTTAAAATAAGTTAAATTGAACTTGGCCTGACTGCCTATAAAAAGGCATTTCAACATCTGTATAGGTCAAAGCTAAACAATATATAATTCATGGCTAAGATAATTTAGATTATCATACACAAAATTCTATATTTTGTGACAAAACACATAAATTTAAAAAAGTGTTGCATGCAGCCTTTTTGGAGCATCGATCTTTGAAGAGGATGATATCAAAACTGATGATAGTATATAGTGTTATGAAAGAAGGAAATATTCCTGTCAATATTTTGAAATTAATATATTTGAAAAACCATTTGAAATTATCTGTAAATAGGAGTGCTCTCTGCATAGGTATTTGTGTTGTGTGAAGAATAAATATATGAAAACTTTCTAAATGGACTTTGTAATAATTCAACCAGGCCTCCTACTCTTTCTCGCTTTAAATAAACTTTTTGCTTCGAATTCAGCTAGTTTGCAAAAAAAGGAAAACTTTCATAAAACTAAAACCTTGAACATCATTAAATTAGAAAAAATATATTATTTTTAAAGAGGTGATCAAACTTTTTGGTTAAAAGAAGGAAGTATATTGTTTAATTTATTTATATTAATATCCTTTTTTGAAGTAAACAAGTGCTATTTTGGCACGGACCTCAAAATTTTGAATGACAATCAGATGACACGTACAATACTTGAGCTGACACAGCTCTCTACAAACTTCCACACCAATGCAAAAAGAGACACGAGGATGTGCACATACATAGTGTAACTGTCTTCAACAACAAATTACTCAGTGCTATTTAATAATTTTGCCTTTTTTTAAATATAAAATCCACATGGATCTTAATATATATAAAATTAATTAAAGCCACGTAAGGTACAAATGCAGCCATGTATTAAAATTAATAATTTTAATACATGGTTGCATTAGTACCTTATAACATCAAAATATTAAAGCAACAGCCTGAAAGAATTAGCAGTAAAATTATTATATATAGAAAAAAGGAATATCTGTTGAATCCAAAAAATAAAGTAATAGCATAATTACAAAATCTGATTTGAAAATTAGAACATTTTGTAAAGAGTGATGACAGACACTTAAAAATGAAAAATGATAGTGAATTCTTTAAAAATATGAACATAAATATGGTTAAAAGTTATTAAAAATAAATTTTTATCACTTTTTATTTAAAAAAAAAACTATCTACAAACAGATTATAGATAGATTCAATCTATTTTACAAATAGATTTTTTATCAGTGTTCTTTTAAAGTTTGATTGAAACTGTATACCTGTCTTAAAAACTTCTGCATGAGCAGCAACAGGATGCAATAATTCTACATCATAATTTGCAGATGAGCTGGCATTTTGTTCTTCCTTTAATAAAAATAAACATGATTAAAACAAAAATTACATTAATATAACTAACAAAATCATAGTTACAAGTACAGTACCTTCATAGGTATGCCAGTAACTGTTGTTGATGCTAAGTTGTAGTGCTGTTGAACTAATATTCCAAGCTTAGCTGCTAAGTGGCGCCCAGATTTGACATTATGAATTTCTGTACTAAGAATGGGAGAAACCTAAAATGAATATAAAGAAAATAATATCAGCCTTAAAACAAAAAAAGAAATCTAAAAATAAAGCAAATTTATAAACTGAAGCTTACAAATATATTATAATAAAAGTTCAAATTCAGTGGTTTTTTTTGTTTGTTTTTTTTTTTTTTTTTTTTAACTATTGACTCAAGCAGATAGATATTTGCCTCATCAACATGCGATTTAAATATCAGCCTCTTAGCAATTAAAATTTTCTGATCCATCTAATTCTGTCCAATTCAATGATCTATTCAATCCACCCAATAGACTTTGTAATACTGAAAAATGATAAATTGATGAGAAAAATATCTGTACTTACATCATGCTCTAAAATTCTATAGTAAGCAAATAAGAGGCTTAAAAGCTCATAGTTAGCAAGTACAAATTTTTAAATGAATGACTATTTTCAGTTGCACATTCGGTACTTTTCCATTAGCAGGGAAACAGTCGTCAGGATGTTGGTACATTAGTGCTGGTTCCAAACCGTTAATTGGCATGTTAGAGCTGGTTTCTTGCTAACAGAAAAGTACCACATATTCAAACATATATCCACAAAATTCCACCATTCAAATACTGCAGACCCATTTAGATGAAGAAGTTTGAAAATAAAGGTAAAACATTTGACTGGTATTAAAATTTCATTATCCTTGAGAATCATCAATGATTCTTCATAGGATTAAAGTCTTTCACTCATAGATGAATGCCATTTTTGGTATACTTCAGGAATTACCAGCCAGAGTAAAAACAGTAGTAATAATTCAATTTAATCAATGAAATTAAAAATTTGAAAATCGTTTAAAATACTTATTATCATATCTATATTTTAAAAATAGAGCTAGCCAATGAAATAATTTCAAATTTAAATTATTAAATCACATAAAATGTTTTTTAAAATAAATTTCTAAATGAGTTAAAATGCACAAATAAAATTCAAAAAAGAATTTCAAACTCAACAACCAAATCAACTATGGAAAAAATAATTCAGATATTATCAATAAAAAAATTGATGAAATTTTCAAAGTAAACTAAATTGTCAGGATTAAAAAACTCTAACAAAATAGTCTGCAGTCAAAGCAACTAAATGCAATTGGCTGCTGCTTCTTCTTAAATATTATATTTGAACTTTTTACTACATTATAGTAACAATATAAAATAAATTTTAATTTTAAGCAAGATTAGCAATAGAAATTTTTAAGAAGTCAAGACAACCCCCACCCCACCCCCACCCCCCCAAAAAAATAGTAATTCATATGACTCCAGCTTATATTAGAGAGATGACTTTTAAAGATAATCACATGTAAAAAAAAATCAAAGTAGATCTATAAAAGATAATATTCATATTGCTGAAAAAATTTTTAATGGCTTTTTAATTTAATGTTTAATATTTCCTTCATAATCTAATTAAACACTATTAATCAATATTTTGTATATTGAAAGTTTATATTTGAAACAAAAGTAGTTTAATTTCATGGAGAACTTTCTGTAGCCATTAGATACACATAAATAAATAATATATTATTCACTGGTTAATCACATGTAATTTTCAACATACTATCAATCTGAGATGCCACATACTATACATTACCTTATTTTTACAATATCTTGCATTTTTGAAATTCAACAACAATCTATAATTTTTATTGCATCTGCATGAAATTAGTGCAGTGTCGCATGAAAATATCATATTGCAGAATAGTTTTGTAAGTTCTTCATTAAACTAGTCAACAAAATAATAGCCCCATTATTCTATGCACAGACATAAACATAACCTTTTTACTAAACTTATAATAAGTGGTAAAGAATTCATTAAGAGTTACAACAATAGTTAAGCAATAATAAATAAAAAATTAATTTTCTGAAGTACTTACCACCTTTTTGTTTTGTGGAGCTATGCAACTTTCTTTATTCACAGGATACACATGCATCAAAATTAATTCACAGTGCTGAATAGTCATTAAACTAAAATAGAACTGTTAATGTAATTACAAATATAATAACTTATCACAAATTATTTGTAGACATTCTGCTAACATTTCTTCTGTCAAATTATTTTGTATATTTTATTCACATGGAAAATATAAACTAAGCTGAATTTAAAAGAATGACCTGTTCAGACTATCATCCTTACAACCTTTCATTATCCACAGACAATTTTTAAATAAAATCTCCTAACACTTAAATAACAAACAAGTTACAGCAATAAAAATATATCACCTATCAATTAATGCCAATTTTCAAATCCTGTTGACACTGCTAAATAAGAGAAGAAATCTTGCTTATCATTGATGTCAACCATGCTTAAAAACCACCTTGAGTACAAAGAAGAGAAGACAGAATTTAAGTTACCAAATTCTTAATTCTGAGGTGACATATTAAGCACAAGAACCGATTAATGGTCCTTTCCCAGACAGTGACCATAGCACCCCGTGATGGGTGGACCCACTACACGAGGTGTAGCTTACTGACCCCAAACTTACACAGAGTGGCACCATTCAGTCTTCTATGGATGGAAACATTGTATGAATTGCTGGAAAGCAGTGTGATTTCTCGTACACTTGATATGCTTATCATTGCTTAATATTTTAATAATTTAAAATCGTCAAACAAATAATAATGTACTTTTATGCACAGTTATGAAAAAATTCTACAGGGTGGCTACAGAAACTGTGAAAAAAATTTCCCTGACTAAACTTACAACATTTCCCTGATTTACGGCTACTAATTATATTAGTTTCCTAGCTTTCTCCCTACTCAGAATCACTGTATGTGTACAACATGCATTATTAAAAACACTTTTACCAGTTATTTAATATGAAAAAAAAATTAAATTTTTTATGAAGTTTAATTTTTTAAAAATGTAATGAACACCCTAAAAAAATCTATTAAAACAGTATATTACATTTCTTATATGTAAACAATACTGGAAATTTTAACATAATACTTTGCTTCTAAAACTGCATAAGAATTCTAAGAAACATTAAAACTACTCTATGTAACACAAGTTAAATTGTATTAACAGTAAAGGTTATTATGATCTTTGCATGACTATTGGAATAACATGTTGCAGCATAGATATAAAAATAGTGTAATGGGGAACTTCAGCATTTTTTAAAAACACATGAAAGCCATCCGTATTTGTAGAAAAAATCATTCTAATTTCAAATATGCAAGTGAAATTTTACAGAAAAATTTATTTATTTAGATATTGAGAGTGAAAGATGCACTGAAATAGCAAGAATCATGATGCAATCCGAAACGTACTCTCATTGGCCGAGTAGATTCTGACGTCGAGGGTGCCTTCCTTCGCATACTTCTCTTTCGCTAGTTCTGTTTTCTGCTTTGAATCAAGGCGTTTGTACCAGCTAACATTTTAAAAGTGAAGTTTTTAGCTTTTCTACTATACAGCGTTCAATTTCACAATGGATATTGGTTTTGTACAAGCTAAATCGGATAATTTGCCAAGAATTTTATTACAAGGGAAGTAACACAAATGCTTTGTCAGTACATGTGTCTGTAATTATTCAGTTCCGACAAAGAAACTGGACACAAAACGCCGGTTCGTAAATTATCTCATAAGAAAAGTTGTTTTGACCTTCCCTTCAGTTACCGGAACAGGGCTCTATACTATACAGAAAAGGATTCGCCTTGGAAAAAACGGATAGGTTTTCGAAACCATCAAGCAACAATAAATCGCAGAGGGGCGCTCGGGCATTTCGAGAAGACGCTGCGATTTCTGTTGCACAAGCAAGAACGGAAAGATAAGAACCTGATTTTGGATGATGTATTAAATTTCGTATGCCTACAGAAAAAAAAGAAAAAAAAATAGGAATTAATTTATTTCAGAAGTTCCGTTCAAAATAATATCAGGTACGGCATTCTTTTAAAAACACACCTGTGACTTTTAAAAATTAATTTTATTTTATATAGTTTTATTTTACTACGTTTTATTTTACTATATAAATTATTTCCTTTGTACTAGTATTAATTTTAAAATACAAGTTTATACTAATTAACATAAAATCTGGGAAAAATAACTTATATAAAGAAATACACTAAAAAATTAAAAATGATAAAACTGTAACCACTTTCGTAAATTACAAAAAAATAAAAAAGATACGAACAAAGTATCTGTAAGTAGTAAGCCTTCTTTACTACAAAGTAAGTTTTTTTTCATTATGTTAGTTAATTTTTGAATTAGATAAAAAAACTATAAATTTATAACAATATTCAAACCAGACTAAATGCGACTGATCTAGGAATTTAAGTGCTGCCATCAACAAACTCGAGATGCACGATGAGATAAATTTATCCCACCTTTTCTCAACTATAATAATTCATGCGCAAACTAACTTTTAAAGACTAATTTTGATTTTAATACATTCATTGAAAATAAAGAATTTATTTTGAATCAAAAGTTAATTCTTCGAATTATTTTGTTGAACTACAAATGAAAACGAATTTTATTATAAAAAAAGTCGTGAATTTAAACTAATTTTTAAGATATTCTTGTTAATTTTCAATAGTACTGATAATTTTTTTAAAAAATATAAGAAACATTCGAATATCCATTGAAAAAAAATTTATGCTATAAAATAACATGAGCAAGTTTTTTTTAAAAAAAAAGATTCTTAAAGAAGGTGGGATCTTCTATATTTTTACCCTTTGAGGGGCAATGGCCTCTCAAAGGGTAAAAAAATAAATTCCATGTAATCAAATGGGAAAGAACTAATTAACTTTAACTATTTGCTTTAAAATATCTTAATTTTTTTGCTGCTAACCTCACCTTATACTTCTTTTAAAAACAAAAAAGATATCAAATTCTGAATTTACTGTGCTTCATGATATACAATTTTAATAGGTATAATATAGATTAATAACTCGCATCAAAATGATCTCCACAGACATGACGAACGCTGCTTGCTGATAATTCCGGATTTAGCTTCGGATCTCTCTTCATCGCTTTACACCACTTCTTGCGAATAACATAATTTTTTGGCACATTAATAAATAATTTATCGGGTGCCGTTACAGTTGTATTACGACATTTAGGAACAATACAATACTTGTAACTTTCCGACATTATTTTACCTGATGCGATAATCGGAAAGCATAGAAAAAAAGGGAATCTCTATAGAGCGCGAACGGGAAAGAAGAGTGTTTCTCCCCTGTCTGGCAATTTTGACGTCATACACGTTTTGCGCCAAAATGGAACCTTTTTTCCCGCGTTTTCTGAGAGGCGAACTTTGATTGCAAATTTAAAAAAAACAAAAGTGTCTAGAATTTTTTTTTTAATGTTATTGTTCGTTTCGAAGCATTTTAAATCGATTTAAAAAATAAAAAAAAAAATGCTGAAGTTCCCCATTATATACGTGTGATAGTAATTATATGTGCCTAATAATATATATTTTAGCAAAGATTTAAACAAGAGAAACTGCCAAAATATTACTTCAAATCTTTATTCTTTAACAAATCATAAGAAATTAATTGCTATAATCAAAAACTTATGCTTTTATAAATGAAGTTAAAAAAAAAACATTTATTAATACAAATAATGCTAGACATAAGATACTAATTTATAGATAATAACTCAAGTAACTATTCATTTTCCCTGATTTTTAGATATTTTTATGAATTTCTCTGACTTTTCCAGACCGATAAAATTTCCTGACTTTTCCCTGATATCCTGGTTCTGTCACCACCCTGTTCTAACTGTGAAAAAGTAATTCTCAGTTCATTACAAGGAATTTGCAGTTCTACATTTAAAAAAATATCTATTCAACTAGACAAAATCAAAATAGTTAATGGAGTCAATACATCTTGTATGATAAACATAAAATGGCATGCAAAAATTCAAATTTGGAAACCATTGCACATTGGGCAATTGCTGCTTCAAATTTAAAGAACAATGTTTTTGGAATTTGAAATATGATTGTTTATTTTTTGCTTTAAATTTCCTTCGGTAATATTATTCTGGCTACAGTGGGACGAGGGTAAATTGAAGGTTGGTTGAGGTGTGTGTTGAGGTGGGAAATTTCGAAAAAGTTTCGTTTTGAAGGTTTCTCACATACTTTTTTTTTGCGTAGTGTTGTGTCTCGTAACGTAAGGTGCTTTTTGTTTCCCTATTTCCATTTTGTTGCAGACAGGTAAGATAATCTGTCCATTTTTTTTTGTTTCGTTTTTTCCTCTTGGCAAAACGCACTCGAATTTTGAGGTATCGAACAGTGATGCTGCATTAAATATGAGTAACCTAAAACCACAGACTTTGGGTACAGTTATGAACAGTATTTACTTCAAAAGTAGGAAAACTCCTAATGAACTTGTTCTTCGTGCTGGACAAAAACAGTATAACGAAATAAATGTTATAGTTTCAAATGCGGATAAAAACAAGAAACTAACCCATTTCTGGTTCAAGCTTTTATCAAGCAGGTAGTTAACAGACATGACAACATTGAAAATATCAAATTTACTAGACAGGGGCCAAATATTATTCACAACAAAGGATCCGCTTTGTGCTGTCCAACTCCTCTCCTTAACTAAATTCATGGAAACAGACATCAGTACGGACGTTATATGGGAAAATATTTGTTCCAGATTTTTGATTTTTGACATACCGGTTAATACTCCCATGGAGGAATTGGCAAAAGAAATTCAAGAGAAAAATGATATGGACGTTATCGAAATGCGAAGATTTTTTAAACAAAATTCGGTGAAAGATATGTCTCCAGTACCGATTACAGTCCTTGGCACAACTATTCCTGATGAAATTAAAATCTGGTTCATTAACCAAAAAATCCAACACTTTATAGACCGTCCTCTCCAGTGCACAAAATGTTATTCTCTTGCACACGCTTCCCGAATCTGTGACAGAACTAATGTTTGTTTTCTTTGCGGTGAAGAGCATGTTGGGCCTTGTCAAGGACCCGAAAAATGCATCAATTGTAAAGGACCTCATAATGCTAAATCGACTTCATGCCCGGCTTACATTAAAGAGGGAAAAATATTGGAATTCAAATGCCGGAATCATATCACCGCTAGCGAAGCTCGAAGAGTATATCATTTACAAAATATGAAATATTCGGAAGTTGTCAAAAGTCCTCCAGCCTCTGCCGAGCTACAAAATACAGTCGCCCTAAATTTTGAAGCTCTCCTTCAATCCGTAAATGAAAAATTCGAAAGTCTTATTCAATCAGTTAACGAGAAGTTTGAAAAACAGACTGCAATTTTTGCGGAAATGTTGCACAAGACAATCGAGTCCATCATGCAGAACATGTACAAAATCATAGTACAAAGTTTAGAGACAACTACATCACCTACCCAGAAAAAGAAACTACCGAAAAATTTGGATCTTAGTACAAGCCTTCCTATGCAATGGGATGCAGGTGGCAAGAACGTGCAAGATATTTAGTCGGTCTCTTTTTTCAGTCCAAAAGCTTTGTTTTTTTTTTTTTTTGCTCCTTTTCAGCGTTTGCTTTTCAATGTTTTCAATCCTTTTTTCTCACGCAATAGGGTTTATTGCTTCTTTTAAACTGTTCAGTTCTTACTTACATCCATTTGGGACTATTTTCGTGTGTAAGCAAGTTTTCCTTGGCTTTCTTTTAGGGCCATTTTTTTCGTAGTTTTCCACTATGACTTTTGTTCAGTGGAACTGTAGGGGCATTAAAAATAAAAAAATCTGGCTTAAAGTTCCACCATTTTCTACTTCTGAATTTTGGGTTTTTCAGGAAACCTTTCTTAAACATGAAGATCATTGCCTTTGTTCTTCAAAAAATTATTTTTATATTGATAGGCAAGGTCGACCCGGAGGAGGACTGCTTACGGCCATTCCTAAAAATGCTTCTGGTAGAATCATTCCTACAGGCTTTTCCCATAACTTCAATCAGGAGATTCTTGTAGTCGAAGTTCATTTTAAAGACTTTCATTTTATCATTATTAACCTGTACGCTCCTCAAGGACTTAATATAGAAAATGTGAAATATTTTTTTGATTCTTTTTCAATTCCTGTTTTTATCTTCGGGGACTTTAATCTTTATCACCCTTTTGGGGATCAAACAGATCCTCTCCTCTAAGTAATGATTTTGTGGAATGGCTACAAAACTCCAGTTTCATTCTCCTTAACTCTTCTACTCCCACTTATGCAACTTACACTGGATCAGCTTCCCTTCTCGATCTCTCCATTTGCTCCGCATCTATTTCTCATGCTGTCAATTGCTATGTTTCGAAATCGAATTTTGAAAGTGACCACTACCCTGTTATCATCACATGGTCGATGATGGATCACACTCCAAAAAAAAAAAAAAAAAATAGACTGGAACCGGATTATGAGTATTTCTGCCACTGTTTTAACTACAAATACTAGACTTAATGCTCTGACGAGTAAAATCTCGGAAGTGATTAGAGACAATACAAAAATCATAACACTACCGGCTAAAAATTACCCTCCCTGGTGGAACTTATCCTGTCACAACTTTCAAAAACTGAAAATATTTTTTCGCAAAAGAACTCTTCGCCTCATTTCAGAATCAGATTGGATGAAACATAAAAAATACGCAGCAAAACTTCGATTTCATATTAAAAACCAGTCGAAACTATTGGGATAAAATATGTAACATAACCAAAAATCCTCGTATGTTTTACTCCATGCTTAATAGAATTTACAATCATACAAACCAAGAAATAAACACAGTAAATCTTATCCTGCACAATAATCATTACATTTCAAATCCTGTTCAGCAAAGTAACCTTTTCGCTGATTTTTTCTCCGACAATAGCATGAAGCACGAGCCAATTCCTTTGGATTATTGTGAAGATTGTAATTCTCATCTTAACATTCCTATCCATCTTCAGGAAGTCAGACAAGCTATCCAGAAAACAAGGAATTCAACCCCAGGTGCTGATGGCATTACAGCGAATTGGTTTAAAAGACTCAGCAACACAGACTTAACATGCATTACTTCCTTTTTTCAGGAAGTTTTTACTACTTCTTATATCCCTGAGGAATGGAAACATTCGATTATTGTCCCAATCCCAAAACCTAATAAGGACAAAACAAAAATTAACTCTTATAGACCAATTGCCCTCACTTCTGTTTTTTCAAAAGTTTTCGAAAGAATTTTGATTCAGCGTATTACTCATCATTTACTAACCGAGAAAAAAATACCTCCTTCTGTGAATGGCTTCCTTCCCCTCAGGGACAATCAGCTTGCAGTTTACAAAATTCACACTGCCATTTCTGAAGCTCATAGCCAAAAGAAATATTTCATCGGCATAAGTCTGGATATTAAAAGTGCATATGATACTGTATACATCGATGGACTTAGCTTTAAGTGTCTTCAGCTTGGAATTACGGGTAATATTACAAAGATCCTGCATAACTTTTTGCAAAATCGGACCCTTCAAGTTCGTTGGAGAAACTCTCTCTCTGGGACTAAACCTGTTCAGAAAGGCTTGCCTCAAGGCAGTGTTGTATCGCCAATCCTTTTCGTATGTTTTCTCAAGGATTTTTCTGAAACCCTTGATGTGGGTGTAGAATATTCAATTTTTGCTGATGACATTTTTATTTTTTGTGCTCATACATCTTTAGATCATATTTCAAAGAAACTGCAGAATACGATGGAAAATGTTTATAAATGGTGTAACTACTGGAAACTCAATATTAGTCCTGAAAAATGCTCTATAGCTGACCTTTCAAAAGAGAAACTACAGTCCATCCCTCGAATTACATATGCAGGCTTTCCTCTCCCACAATACTGCAATTTTTCAACTCCCAAAGCTTACAAAGTTCACAAATTCTTTTGCAAAATGCAAACACAGTGTAATGCACAGGAAGAAAAAAAAAAAAGATGACAGACACATACACACTGTGCCAAACAGTGTAACATTTAGTTACATGTTTAGATGATGTGCAGTTAAGTCTGTAAATTGATTATGATGTCATATGAACTTATTCAATTTAAACAAATAATATTCATTTCTAAAAGAATCCACTCATTTTATTAATCATTAAAAATGAATAAAAATTCAATTATGTAAATTTGTCTTCAAGATTTCTACGTCACAAAAAAAATCAGTACAAATGGAAAATATATATATACAAAAATGAAATAGAAAATACCTGTCTGAACTTGAAGCAAGTTTATTGTGTTCTAATAAAGCACTTTGGAAACACTCCACAAGAGAATTTACTTCCAGATCACTGCAATACAGAAAACAATTTTTCTTTCAATAAAAGTAATAACTATTTTACAGTTTTAGATAGCATTTATCAACTAATACAATAAAAGTTTCTGCTGTAGTACAGTTTAAATGCATAAATAAAGTATCATAGAAATAAAAGATTTATTTTCAGAATTTAATCAAATATACAACTTGTTTTTTATATTGTACATAAAACTATGTACATATTTGTAAATGTAAGAATGTTTATTTTAGTTCTTCACTGAAAATATTTTTTTAGCATGAAATAAACGCAAGATTCAAAGTTTTGAAAATAAGATAAGAGCAATAAATAATAATAACAAAAAAATTGTAATGGTATTGTTTAATGTACATTTAACACTTGCATTTTATAAAAATAAAACATGTCAATAGATGCAAGAGAAATTAGAAATGGATATTAATTAAAATATGCCATTTCAATTTAAGGAACTTTTAAGACACAGTAGTACTTAATGTTTTGAACTCATCACACCACAGAGAAAATTTATGTTATTAATATAAAAACAACACAAATCTGAAGAATTGATTCAAGGAAACTCAGTCTTTAAAAAGGGGAGAAGGGGATAAACAAAAACAGATTAATGCTATTTTTATTTATTTCTTTTTAATTTGGAAATATTATTATCACTTGTGATCTAGAAATTATTTTGCTTAGAGACGTTTCAATTCTTTAATTCAAACATATTTATTATAACTCAAATATCTTGTTATCAACTCCAGAGACAGAAGATGCTTAAAAGCAGCTGTGGCTGCTGAAAAAAACATTCTTTACAATTTTAAACAGATTTATCACTGTAATTATAGACAGAAAAGAATGATTTATTAAATAAATTTTAATAGCACAATTAATTTTTTGCAAAAGGCCTTCTTGGGATATTTAGTATGTTCTCAGATTCTGAAACGCTCCGCGCTTTTGCGCATGTGCCAGTCAGAGTTATTTTCATCAAAATAGCAAAAAAGTGAAAAATGAAGGGGAGATGTTTACATTCTACTTAGCATGATTTAACAAAGAACTCTGAAAATGCACTCATCTGACTCATTGCCTGACACTATTTTCTGGTGTAAAATCATCCAAAAGTGCTAGACTCGGGATATTAAAACGAACAATATGCATGTTTTTTCCTTCCAATAGTGTGCAGATAAGTTTTTCAATTTCATGATTGCTAAGTTCAATCTAGAGCTTTCTGTATTATTTTGAAGAGCAATATTTATGAAACTGTGTGTGTATGATCAAAATATACTGTCTCTTATAACATAAAATAGAACACAGAAGACATGAACACAATAAAAAAAATAACTTGTAATAATTTATTAGAGTCAAATTTATTATTTTTTTATCTATGTATACAACAAATTAGATGACTTCTTAGAAACTAAAATGCCACCTTTCTTACTTAGAATAAGGTTAATATCAGAACAAATATTAAATACTCTATTTTGAAAATCTAATAAAATTCTCTAAGAAAAATAATATTTTTTAAAGTTTTAAAAATGATGAATTCAAGGGAAACAAAACAAACAAAAACAAGAAAGAGAGAGATATATAAGCTCCAGAACTACTTGCATATGGCAAATAACACTTGTCATCTTAAGAAAATTTCTCTTTCATTTTTTACAAGAAATAAAATATTTCTGATATAATGAAAACATTTCAAGAATTATGAATATCACACATTTTTAATCAGAAACAAAAAAAGTAACATACAGTACCTCTTAACATTAGTAAAGCAGATTATTCTTCCTCTGTTAACAACTTTTCCAGCACTTTCAGTCATTGATGTTCGTTTTTCATGTTGAATTTCACTGCACTCACATAAAGCTTCTATAGCAGCATTTAAACCATGCATCACATTACAATCCTTATTTCCAATATTTGGGGGCGGTCCAACTTGAGCTAAAGCAGCCATTAACTGAAAAAATTACAGAAAAATAAATGAAAAAGTTTGTAGGTCGAAACTATGATCAAAAAGTGTTCTATTTAATGTTGGATAAATTTATAAACAATTAATACCATATGTCAGAAATTTTCAGTTTACACAAAAAATAATAACAGATTATAACAAATCTTTACCTATACCTTTAAAATTTAAAAAAAAAAATTAAAAAAATAAAAAAACAATACTTACATGAGTTAAATTTTGCTGCTCCTGTGACCAAGAGTTTAAAGTTAGTGATGTCGTATCACTAACTATAAAACGAATCTGTAATAATTAAGAGGAATTTCATATTTTACTGATGAAACTCATTCTTTATACAAAAATTCCAATTTTTATATTAAAAACAATATAAAATTGCGAAGAGGAAAATAACCTAGGGAGGAGAGAAAATGAAAATAGTTTCTCTTTCTATTTTTAAGAATTTACAGTTTTATAATTTACAGAAGAGTTTTATAATTTATAATAAGAATTTTACAGATAATCAGGGGTGTAGTGAAGGTGGAATGCACCAGAACGCCATTCTGATGTTGCTTTTTTTAAAGTGAAATAAATAAGAAAAAATTGTGAGAACATCCTTAAAACAAAGCAAATTTTGTCATCCAGGTTAAAGCATTCTGACACTGCTTTTGGAGCATCCCAGCACAGCTTATTTTGTGACTATACCACTGCAGATAACACTAGGGAATTTTTAAAAAAAAAAACATAAAAATGCAACTAGTAATAAAAAAAATTGTCAAAAAAAAAATGGAAAGACTATCTGCAATCATGATTTAAATGTTTTTGAAGATTTTGTCAATCATTTCTCTTAATTTTAGAATAGTTCTTTTCTACTTATGAATAGTGGAAAGCAAATTACCAGTTTACATGTTCATCAAAGTGGTCAAATATATTTATAAAGAATCTCGAGTAAGAGAAATACAACAGTGGTAAAACTCAAATATCACTAGCAGGCAACTTTGTACTATTTAAGTATACAATTTATTAGCATAAAGAATAAACAAGGTAACTAAAGATTAAATAAGAAAAGCCATGCACACATTAAGTCTTTAAAATCCGATTACTCCCTCTGCAGAATACAAGCCTAGAGAACGGTAGAACACTTAACAAATTAAGCCAAGACTAAATTTTTTAAATCATATTTATAAAGATCTTTTGTCATCCCACATCTTTCATACATATAGGTAATACTTCTTTGACCATTATTATAACAACTTTTAAATAACATTCCAACTAAGTGTCTCAAGTCCGAGTAGGTTTTCAAAACACAATTTTATTGATTGTGATCAATGATAAGTGCCTTTTATTCACTTATTCAATATAAAAAATAGCTGATATATTTATTTTCATTAAAGTATTTTTTAAAATAAATAAAAAAAACTGCATTAAATGAAAGAAAAAATTTATCATCCAGAAAATGTATGCTAAGGTTTACAGAAAAGTTTTTGAAGCCAAAGTACAAATTTTGGGGGGGCTAAAATGGGAGTAATGAATGGAAAAGTTTAAGAAAAGCTGTGTAATATATATTTATAATTCTGGCAAATAATGAACAAGTGGACATTAAAATGTAGCACACATTTTGTTTTCTTAACTAACAAAGAAGAAACCATAGTTTTTAAAAAGGTTGAATATTCATTACCACATCACAAAATCATATATTATAACAAGAGTCATTATTAATGAAATATAAGAATTATTAAGTTGACACAGAAGAGAATGACGTAAACACTTTATATCATAGATGAGATTGTGTACATTAGATACTTTTTTCAGAAAAGAGTCACACACTTACCAGTTTTTCAGTTGGAAATATATCCCATACAATCCTACAGTATTCAATAGCAGCTTCAACTGAGCAAGTCCATAGTGACTTAGATAACGGAGCAAGAGGAATAATGCCTGGTTGTCTTGTTTTGGTGAATATATCGAACTCCATATTTTGGTGGCATGATCCAAGAAAATTTGGACCGTGATCTAACACAAATATAGTTTTGTGGCTTACGGGAAACGTCATTATTGAAAAATCTATCAACTAAGTAAATTTCTAATTCTTTAAGGACAAAATAATTAAGTTACTCAATGGTGAAATTTTTAATGTCAAACTTATTTTGTTCAGATTATTCTTGTTCACAAGTCATATTTTCTTCAACTTAGTAAATATAACTATATGTTCTAAAAAATGTATGACTGAATACTGCAGCAAGACTTATGCATTACATAATTCACAAAAAAAAAAAACAACCGACAAACAAATTTTTATTTTCGATCAAATACCGAAAATGTAAACAAACACGTTTTTATACCATTACGGCTACAGTTATAACGTGGCTATAAGAAATAATAATAAAAGGTTGGGCCACGGGCCATTGTGCATCAGAAAATCATAAAAAACAATATATTCACTTTTTTTATTATATTTGCATTGAATCACTACAACGCAGTAATCTTTTCATATTTGAAAACGAATTAAAATTTTTTTTTTATGTATATAGAAGAAAATTTCTTAAAATCATTTTGTAAATATAATGGCAATAGCAACGTTTGGCGGCGCGCTTATTTGGGTTTCTGCATTTCTGGGTGCTTTAGCAGACGAAGGCAAACAGGTAACATTATTTTGTATACGACGAAAAAAGGTACGTTTGTGCATTTTGTTTTTAGAATTAATAGTAAATAAGCTTGTGAAATATAAATTTTATAATTTGTTTAAAAAGGATAATGTAAAATTTATTTCCCGTTTTACTTCATCAAATTTTTAAGTAGATATTTTTTTCTGATGCATGCAAACCTACAGTTTTCTTACAATAAAAAAAATAAAAATTTAAAGACGGCATTCTTTTTATGACCGTAAATGTTTACTGAAGCAGCTGTGTGTGTCTGTTATTTTATGAACTATACTATGTTTTAATGCTTTTCCTTATTTTTGTACTCACTAAAGCTAAATTGTCAAGAATTATCATTTTGCTTTTCTCAATAGGTTAAATACTTGCTGAAAAATTTTGCTTTTTATTCAATTAGTTCCCTAAAAACAATGAATAACATACATTTTATTAAATAATTTTGTGTGATTTTTAGGTTCCTTTGGACATCTTAAATATTTTTCAAATGGATAATTCAGAAGGTATGAAATTTCTTATATGAATTATATATATCAGTCATTATCAAATCAGTTAAATTTGTATTGATCGTATCAATAAGACAATAGCACATTCTTTTTGAAATATTGCCCATTTCGGTTTCTGATATTTAGATATGTCTTGATTATGGACAGGTAAAAATTTGTAGTGTAACTGTACCTTTGTTAGGTAATTTTTAAAATAATTTCTTATACATAAAATTTATTATCTTTGTGGAATTAAATGAAATGTCTTTCACCTTACCTGGTGATCTACATAACTTAGTTCTTTATATGTCATTATTTTTTTTGATAAGGATTTAACTTTTAAAGTATTTTCAATTTATTTCATGTTGCGTTAATAATAGCAACTTTAAAAAATGATTTTAGAAAAAGTAACTTGAAGGAAAGAAAAAAAGAAATGAAAGCAAATTTTACTTATTTGATATCATGCATAATTTAAAAATTAGTTTTAAATTATGGATGTTTATCAGAAATTTGTAGAATTTGTTTAATTTAATACTAAATGCATCAGAAAGTAGAATCAATTTTCCTTATATGAATCTTTTTAAAGTATTTATTTATATTTTGTTATTTTAAAGAAGGTGAACTGTTAATTGTGATTAATTTTAAAAAGTTAACATAACTTCCTGCATAATTTAGTGTCATTTAAAAATAGAGTATTTTTAACATGAAATTGTAACTCCTGCCTTTTAGCTGTGACTTCATTGTTTATACAAGCATTTGAATATGGAAATTGTATTTTCTTCCTACTATCTGCGAACATCATTCAATATTATATATTTAATACAAAAAATGTAATTAATACTATAAAAGCATGTATCTTTATTAAATATATGAAATGTGTGCATAAAGTTCTACAACAAAAATCATACTTTAATTTCCTATAATAAATATTAATATTTTTCTTATTTGTAAAAACATTTCAACATTAAAAAAGATATTATATAACTCTTTTATTACCTCTAAATAAATATATTCACAACACTCATTGTACTGACATGTAGAAAAATATCAAAGGAACACTAATGAAAGATAACTAATGTTTAATTTAATGTACTCAATTTAAATTAAACTCATTGATAATTTTCAGTGAAATGTTTAAAATCGTACTTTGATTATTTTTTTGCCAACAAATATTGAAGGATCTGACCAATGCAAATACTGTTGAAATTCTTCAACAAAGCACATCAATCTATGGATGAAAAAGCTTTATTCTAAATTATTTATTTCATCTTTATAAGTTCGTATTGTGAATTTTTATAGAGATCCTATTTACTTTTATGTTATGATAATTTTTCTTATATAGGGATGAGATTCTTCCACTTTTTTGTTATTTTGGAGAAGTTCCACTTTTTTTTGTTATTTTGGAGAAGTTCCACTTTTTTTTGTTATTTTGGAGAAATTCTGCTTTTTTGTTATTTTGGAGAAATTCGCTTTTTTGTCTTTTTTTTTCTCTCAAAATTCCGGGGGGGTGTCCCCTTTTTGTCCCCCCCCCCGCAAAAATTTGCTTTTTCTTCCGAAAATTCCGCTTTTACACAAAGAAAAGATACCTTCCTATCTTCCGTATTCGGAAGAACATTCTGGGAAAATATGCTCAACCGTGCAGCTTAACTCCACCGACTAGGAAACTGATTCATCTTCTACTGAGGAATCAACATTATTCAGTAATCTCTACAAGGATGAACATTCCAACATTCAGTGTCATTCAAAGTATTAAATGCCTCCTTTTTACAGAAGTCAAAACCTCTGAGGCATATTTTGCAAAAAAAAAAAAAAATTTTGCATGAACATGTTGAAAAAAAAATTAGTTGAAAACTTAAGGTCATCTTGTAGGCGTACCAAGATGAAGAAATAAAAAAAAAAGGAACAAGAAGAAATAAAAAAAATGGAACAAAAACAAATAAATAAACTACATTAAAAAGAGAAACTCCTGTCAAAAGAGGCATCTAAAAAGCTGTATGCAAATGTAGCAAAAAAGCAGAGAATAAGACTTAAAAAAAATCTTCTCAAAATAAAAAATAAAACAGATGATTTACCTAGGCATTCTAGAGATAATATAGTCCCAACAACTATGCCAGTAATTAAACAGAGATATTAATGAAGACTGTGCAAAAACTTTAGTCTCTACTGAAAATAAACTTGCAGAGGATGCAAACACATCCTTTATTGAAGAAAAATCTGTCAAAGATAGGAGCCCTCCAAAACAAGGCGTGAAGCATGTTAATGGAGATCTGTTACCAAAAAAGCCGCACAAATAAAAAAAACGAAAGGAAACCACTTCTTTAACAATTAAGGAAATGCTTCAAAGGGTTTCAAATAATAATAATGCTAAATGAATCTGTCATTGTAACTGTACAACTTCTTGACCCTCTCACTTTATAAGGTGCAAAATCATCGTGCTGTTACTTTTGCAAAAATGAATAAAAATAAAAGAAATAAAACAGAATTCAGTATATGATACATTATTATAATTTATAAAGAGCTAATACACTACACAATTGGATGAAGCAAAAGAAATTTTTTGTCCTTATTTTTATTTATTTTTTGAGCTAACTTTTATCAAAAGGCTATTAAATATAATTCTTCTCAGACTTCTGTTGGGTGAATGTTGCATCTCAGTGATGTTCAGGCGGTAAATGTTTTAATGTCTAATTTTTTATTTTCTGATGCCCCTGATGATGTGTTAAACTTGTTTGTTAACTTTTGATGTGAATGATTTAATAATAATTTAATATTCTTTTTCTTATTTATACATACTGAATTATAAATAATTAATTATTACTAGCTGCATGACCCGGCGTTGCACGGGCAATCTTGAATAATGGGATATTCCCGAGCGGAGAGAAGTGAGATCACGTGAGGCCTTCGGATCCATATTTTTTCAAGTGCCCGGCTCCGTTTTTTTTCAACAAATATTGTCACTTACTTTCTCCAAGAAATGTAAATATTCTTTCAAATCTAGTCTTTTTATTACTAATTTTCATATGCCTGCCTCCGATTTATTTTTTTTACATATATTGTCGCTAACGTAAACGTTACGTTCCCCCCAAGACGTATTCTCTTTTCTTTGTTCTTCTGTTTCTACGGCTCTTCTCTGCTGGCTACGTTGTCCCATTACTGCCAATCGTCTATTTCGTTGTTCTTCTGTTTTCTCGGCTCTTCTCTCCTGCCCACGTTGCGCCATAGTTGACAATCGGCGGCTTCTTTCTTCTTCAGTTTCAACCACTCTCCTTTCACGTTTTCTAATTGCCTCCCGTCTACTGGCAACATCCCCTGTAATTCCTCTTTTTCTTTTAGGCATCGGAAAAAGCGAGAATTGAATAAAGCAAAAATAGTAACTTCCAAATATCAGCTTAAAATAGAAGCTTCTACAAATATTTAAACTTGATCAAATCAATGAATAATGATTAAATTCACTAACATAACTAATCTACATCTTTCGGAACATAACTTTACAGAAACTAAACACTCCTTTTAATTTCGTTAAAATGATTGGTTGAACGTTATATCACGGGATAAAAAAAGAATTTATACACTTTCAACAATACATTTTTTTTATTTCTGTCAGCGTCATTTTTTTATTGTTGTTGTAACAATGTTCTTTAAAGTAAACGACTTCAACAATAAAATAAATTTTGAATTGCGCTGTAACAATGAAAAGTATTGTTATAAAGTATCCCAAACAATGAAAAGCATTGTTGTCAGTTAGTTTTTAATTAATATCTTTTTCACTAATTAAAATTTCGATATTTAAATGGCCGAAATGGCTTCCCTGGATTATTCCCCATCTTTTGGTACCTTCCGCGCGCTTCTCCGTTCGGCGGTTCGTGAGAAGATAGAGGGACATACATACATACATACATACGTTTGTTTACCTTCGAATTTTAATAGAGTAGACTAGCTGTATGGCCCGGCGTTGCACGGGCAATCTTGTATAATGGGATATTCCCGGCGGAGAGAAGTGAGATCACGTGAGGACTTGGGATCCATATTTTTTCATATGCCCGGCTCCGTTTTTTTTTCCAACAAATATTGTCACTTACTTTCCCCAACAAATGTAAATATTCTTTCAAATCCAGTCTTTTTATTACTAATTTTCATATGCCAGCCTCCAGTTTATTTTTTATTGTCGCTATATTTTTATTTTCGCTGTCGGTTATGTTTTTGTCACTAACGTAAACGTTACGTTCCCCCCAAACATTTCCTTTGAATCCTATATTGTTTAATTAAAAATTTTTAATCCAACATTTTAATTACCTTATAGTTAATAACCCAGCGTTTCTCGGAATCCACATTTTTTCATATTCCTGTCTCTGTTTTTTCCCTACAAATATTATCACTAAGCTTCCCCAAAAAAACGTAAATCTGTTTTGAATCCTCTCTTGTTGGATTAAAACTTTCAGTTCTAGCCTTTTTACTACCTTAAAGCAGTTTGGTTTGAATGAAAACGCGAGAATTATAATGCTTATAAATTAAAACAGATGAGCATGATATTTGTTTTGCAAAAGAAAAAATAAAACGAAATAAAAACAGAAACGATAAACAATTTAAAAGTACACCAAACTGATAAATTAAACACCAGAAACATATATTT
>BGPR01000258.1:4648-47530 GCA_013235015.1 Araneus ventricosus
ATGAGAAGCGTGTATCCCCGTAGACGACAATGGCTTTGAACATTCATTTAGGTATTCCAAATGTTTGTTGTTGATGCTGCGTCCTACTTGGAATTACTATATTTGTCAAAGCCGCATATCAGTGGTAGTATTGTGATTCATGCAACTGGGTTATATGAATCAATTTAAAAATATCCATTTGTCAAAGAACCCTCATTACTTTGTTTCTCTTGGAGATCAAAAGAAATTTAGCTCTTGCAATTCTGTTATCTTTGAGAATACTAAAAAAAAGTATTCAACTGGAATTTTAAGTTATGAATGAAAGATTAGGCTGCGTCTCAACCATACGCATTATGAAAAATAAAGCTCAATATGTGGTTTCGCTGCGAAACCAATAAACGCGAAAGCGTTAAGCCCTACGTATTTATAATTAGAGAACAAGTATTTATATTTAGATATCATCGATTTATTATTTTAAAAAAAGCAGAAAGCCCTTATGCACTTTAGAAGCAAAGAGGAAAGTAATTTGTTATATCCTGGGTTAGGAAATTTCTTTGGCTACAATTCACAACAAGATTTTTATTGAAATAATTTAAAGATGAGGATAGGGGAATTTTTTGTAATTATCCAAAAAATGCGTAGATGGGACCACAAGGATCTTTCTAAATTGGACTGTTTAAACAAATGGGATTATTATCTTTAATTACAGGAATACCCACGGAAAGAAGTTATCGATTCTAATAGTCCTCAAAAATTGGGAGACGCCAAAGCAAAACAAAGAAATGACGCTAAAAACATCAAATATTGGATAGAAAAGAACAAAAACTGCGGTTACATACCATACGAGAGGAAACAAAGGGAGAAGAAAAAGTGATACAGTGCATAAAATATCATACTGAGACACAGTCGCGGAATAAAAAAGGATACACCCCGCATTATTTTGCTATCGTTAATCGCGCATTAAAACAAAAGGCAACAAATTTTCGGGAAATAAGGTCTAGTAAAAGGTTTTTTGTTTGCAATTTCCATAAGGGATCATATACATATTTATAATAGGACTAACTTCAAAATATTCAATTTTTCTAATAAAATTTCGAAACTGCATAAAAATTTGTGCTGGAATACCAAGTTCCATCAGCCCAGCATTTTTGGTTTCGGAATTATAAGAAAATAAAATTTTTAGTTTCTAATGTTTTAATGTTAATAAGTAAAATTTTGACTTTTTATCTTGAGAAATAATACTGTTCTTGACACAGAATTTTTTTGTTATAGTAGTATGAAGAATTCTACATTTTTTTTCACTTTTAATTTTGATCTTACGATAATTTTAAGTTCATGGAATATTTTACCAAATTTAACGCTTAAAAAATTATTGAATAGCAAGTTTTATAAATTTTAAAAGTAATTGATCCTGAAGGTTAATTGATAAGCCTATGCAAAATTTCAGATTATGCATAAAAGAAGATTTTGAAGTTACATTAAATTTCCTATTTTCGCCGTAAAACGATGCATTTAAGGGGCATCATATATCACGAAAACATTTTCATTATTAAATATAATTTTACACCATTTTAATTTATAAATTTCAGAATTTAAAGATTTATCTGTTTATTTATATAGCAGAGAATTTTAGAAATAAATGTGGTGCAATATTTCAATAAAATCATTAAAATACGAAGGATTAGATAATACCAATAGCGACTTACAAAGAATACCCTGAAAATAAATAAGAAAAAGTTAAATTCAGAATAAATCTCAACTAGTTATTAATTTCAATACACATAATAATATCTCATTAATACAACGACTATTCTCATATATTCGATTGCTTCAATTCGTGCAGAAAAGCTATGTAAATACTTATTCATTATTAAATTTTTAACGTTTTGTGAAGAACCTCATTCAAGAGAAAATGAAAAGATTACAAAACCTCCAACGCGCTTGGAATTTTACATGACATTATAACTTTTCTTTGGTAAAAAATTTCAGTTCTTTACAAATTTATAACGCATCAAGTAATTATTTATTTTTAAATGTGACCATTAGTTAAAACATGGCATTAAAAGTGCGAAATGCATTTAAAATCTACCACCGAAATTTAAGCGTTAGCGAGAACTTCGCTATTTACATGTGAAGATGACCCCTTCAAATTGTGAGGTCACAAAATGTCGAATATTTTCCGATCTATTCATGTTATATTATCGAAATTAATATCTTGGGATATTTTTTCAATAGGGGTTTATTTGTATCATCGAAAAAAACGGCTTTGCCATTGAAAATTTTGAAGTTATTGCAATTTTAAATATGAAAATGACCCCTTATGAAAATTTTAACCTTGAAATCTTCTAGTGTACGCTACTTCCTGTACAATGGCATCTTTTGTTTTCATATACGATTAACGACGCCAAAATAATTCTGGGTGGTTCGTTCTTTTATCCTCGACTGCACTATTTATTTTTACTAGTCACTGACGAAGAACCCTGTGTTTTACTAGTGTTGGACAAAAAGTAGAGGAAAGTCTTCCGTATTTAAACTGGAGAGGACCAGATGGAGCTGGCAACCTCTGAGCTGATAAAAGACAATCGCGTGAAGGCATGCGATGAGCGGTGGCAGGCGATTTTTACTCAGAAGTATTGGGAGGTGGCTTAAAGTGCGGAGGGAAGGAGAAAGCACCCTAAGAATTTGTTTAGAGTAAGAACAACTCTTTGGGTTAAAAATCGAAACCATACTAGGCCATAATGCACAACACTGTTGTCAGGGACTGTGGAGATGCTGCTTTGCCTTATTGTGCAGTGGTACGATGGCTGAAAATGTTTCGGGACGGAAGGAATGTCACTCAGGATCAACAACATTCCGGACAACACCAGGTTGACAACCAAGCAATTCAGCTTGTCGCTGGTTTGATGGAAGTTGATCAACAATGGACTTCTCGGGAATTATCCGCTGAGATAACAAATGCCTCGAAACTGTGCTCCATATTCTGCTCCACATCGTTGGATACCGCAAGATTGCAGCGTGATGGATCTCCCATATGTTGTCCAAGATGCAACTTTGGCACCGTTAAGCACTTGAACAGGAATTTTGAACCTAAACGAAAGGGAAGTTGACAGTTTCAACGGACGGATCGTCACAATGACTGAAACGCTCGCACATACGAACCATGTTTGAAGCCACAATCCAATGAATGGAGACATCCTGGTTGATCACGATCACAAAGGTGTGGGAAGCGCGGTGAAATCTGAAGGTGATGTTTATGGTTGCAAATGACATTCACGGATGGACTCTGCACGTTCGTCTTCGAGAAAAGAATGTTTATGCTGCCTATTACTGTGAATTCCAGAGACATCATCGTTCATCACTTGGGAGAAAGTGACACCACTTGTTATCTTTGACTCCAGTCATCCTCCATGACAATGCAAGGTGTCAATGTGCGAACGCTGCTACTGATCCCCTGTGATCGTGGCAGTGAGAGTTGCTGAAACGTCTGCCATTCTCCACCGATACGAGTCCATGTGACTATGATCTCTTCGGCAAAATAAAAGAAAACACTACAAGGAAAATCCATTTCAACAGAAGGGGGGATCCTTGCTAAAGGGATATCAACAGACGTGGACGTGCTGATGGTTTACGATGGCTTCTTGTAATTTAGTAGAATGTTGTAGACATGAGAGGATATTATATTGAGGGAATATAAGTTTTTGCACCTATGATAATAAAGGCATTTCAAAACTATCGTTGTTTTGCCTCTACTTTGTATCCAACCTTCATATATGAAAAATTACTTGGTTTGGTATGACTTATCAACCTTAAAATTTGTATACGACTATTTTGGCACCCCTGTATAAATAAACCTATAATTTATCTGAATTTTGCTTTAATTGTAATAATTTATTGCTTCAGTATAATTATTATTTGAATTCAATAATTATAGTTTCAATTATAACCATTTAATTGTTGTCAAAACTTTAAATTTTTGAGTTCAAATATTTTCTTACATATTTAAAAACTCAATCAAATATTTGCAAAGATTATATATTTTTTCTGTTTTCAAATCGGAATCGAATTCGATTTCTTCTGTTTACGTATACTTAGATACCGAACAGATTATTATTTTTCAGATATATTTAGCATTGGAATTCTTTGATTCTCACTAAGTGACGGATTTAAAAAAATAATTTAAAAAAAAAACTAAATATGCTGGAACTACGTTTTTTTTAAATGAGAGCGCATATCAAAAAGTTTTTTTTTCCAGATAGATAACGCGGCGTTACGCCGTTCTAATTTTTCTTTTTTCAGTTTTTTTTAATATCATGAGAACTCTTCGGCTTTCTCACTACATCTGAATTAACAAATTAAAGAGCGTAATTCCCTACAAATGCATGCTTTTATTTTTCTTCCTGTTTAATATTTTCTTAGATAATGGCTCTAAACAACTTTTCTATGTCCAGGAATTTACGCCCCCCTAGACCACCGAGATGGCATTTTACCTATTTGAAAAAAAGTTTTGAGATTCACTCTCATTTTTAAAAAATTCTTAGTTCCAACATTTTTAGTTTTTTTTTTATTATTTTTTGAAATGTGTCAATGCATAAATGCACGGTGTGTCTACAAAGTATCTTTCGTGTTTATATTTCATTAAGACAAAACAATATGATGAACATTTTTAGTTTTTTTATTAATTTTTGAAATGTGTCCCTTCATTTGTGTACACTCTGTATATTATTTCAGGCTTAAATCATAAATTTAAATCTTTAACGAACCATTTATAATAAAGACTTCTGCCATATTTAATATATATTCAGCTATAAAAACCTCGAAACATGCATAAATGTACGGCGTGTCCATAAAGTATCTTTAGTGTTTAAGATGTCATTAAGACAAGACAATATGATAAGGGGCAATCTGCGCGGCATAGCCGCGATTTTCCCCTGTATGACAGTTTTAGAGACAGCCGAAACGTGTGTTAAGCAGGAGTTTAGCAGACGTCTGCATTCGTTGTTGTCTGGGCCGCGAATATTTTGTTAAGAAAACAAATCATTAGAGAAATATATGACAAATATTAGAAAATGACTGGTAGACTTTGAAGTTTTTTTCGTCATATACATATTTGTAATAGCACTAACTTCAAAAATTCCAATGGAAACACAAATTTTTTATAAAATATTTCGAAACTACATAAAACTTCTCCTAGCCCGATCCTAATCCGATGATTACTAATCTCCATTCGGTTCTAAATCCCTGCTGACAAGAATTAATCGGCTGAACATTTTCTTACGGACTTTATATGGAAACTATTTACACAATCAAAATCAAGTTAATTTCATTTCTAGTTCTTACCATTATTTTTAAATAATTATTTTCTATATAAAAAATGAATATAACAAGAAGCAATATGAAACAACTTTGATTGTAGTTTCTTTATAAACTGCTTGGTTTAAAGAACTAGGCAGAGAAAAGCGAATTTCAGTTTTTTCATTGTATACTCTTCACGTTTTTCGGGGCCAAAAAGATGTTTGCCAATTTTTTACTAACGCTCATAAAAAGTGGTGTCCGTTGTCGTTTTGGTCTTTTTTTGTAGCCTATCTCATACACCTCATTTCCAATCTTGTTCATGTCTAATACGGTTAAAGGAGAAATGAAATGGAGCAAAGTAACTAGCACCGGTACAAACGACCTAATTTTTTAACATTTTTTCGCTTGTTTCATTGGTTTGAAAAGTGATTGCTAAATAATCATTGCTTGGTGATAATTGTTTGGTTTCGGAATCTTTACGAGATAATAAGCAAGGTTTCTAATATAATTTCGTCGTTCGCTAATGTGTAAGAGTGGTTTCTATGTGGAGTTTGCAAAATCCTGCAGCGCCCTCCATTTAACAGCCTGGAACTATCCACCATGAGTCGTACCTTCTGGAAGAAAACTGTACTCCATTATTGTTCATTTTGAAATATCCTATTATTGTGTAGTTACGTGGTTTTGAGAGAAAGAAAATGCTTGTAGCTAAATATTTTATATTTTATAATTCTTATTCTGCTTTGATTTATTATTATATTTACCTTCATTCCTATATGCAGTCTTTTCTTCTATTTCCTTAGGGACAAAGATGTGCCGTATATTTTAACAATTTGGAAAACACATTAAGAAGATAAAATAAAACCCGCCCAGGTGTTTCATAGTGATGGCATATCTAATTTGGATCACATAATAAGAAGGGTTTATTACATGCTTTCAAATCTTTATTAAATAAAATTCATTAAGGATGTATAAACCATGCTATTGTTGTAAAGAGTTTTATATATAATTAGATGTTATATTTTATAATGTTAACCCAGGTTACACCAAATAGTTACCTTCATCACTGCCATAGGGGTGGCAAATAAATCAGAGACGAAAATACTTTAAACTAATGACATTTATTTATATAAAAAAATAACTCCACCATTTTTACAACATACTTCACACATCCTAATCTTCTTGATTGAAAAATCAGAATTATTATTGCACATGAATAATGATGGAACACATAAAATAAGGAACATAATGAAAAAAATATATTCAAGTACACAAACATAATAATAATATAGGGTCGACCCAGATCATATAAGAGAATTTTAATTCAACACCTCATCCACACTCAAAATTTATTTATCTTCACTGCATCCTAAGCATTGATTCAAATTAATTTTATCTCATTAATATCAAGCTCATATAAGGGAAATTTTTAGATAGTGGCCACTAACAGTTTAATTATTTATCTTTACCTAACTTAAACTATATTTTGATTCATATTCTTGTTAGTACTTTACCAACTCGCCCTATTATTATACTAGTTTTCCTTTTCACTAATTAACAAACATAATTACATGTATGAACATTGTTCTTCCAACTAAAACAAACTCTTTAAAAATACTATACTGATCCATAAACCGGCACATAAATGAAAACAAAAACTTCTAAAAAAATATCGTTAAAATCATGTCTTGCCTTTACAAATAAATGCTGACAACATGTACTAATAATTAATTAACTTCTTAATTTCAATTGACATGGATCCTTATTTGCCATCCTTTTTTTTAAAAAAAAAAACAGTATAATATTTCTAAATGCAAGGATTATATATATATATATGATGCATTACATTGCCAACTAACTTTATCAAAACTCATGTTATAGAAATTTATTTACCTTATTTCAAATAAAATTTCAATTCAATACATCTGGAAATAACTACTTCATTTTCAAGATTCATCCGATTAAAACAAATAGAACATAATACTTTTAAAGTATTTTTATGTTAATGAACCTTCAGCGGAATCATATCAATATTAATTTGTCTTTAGATGCATCACAACAGAACCAGCCTGCTCCTAAAATAAGAATCTTTTATATCTGATTAAAACTTAATTCAATATAATCAAAATAGTAAGTCAAAACTTAACTGTATCAGCAGCATCAAGTGAAGAATCCAGGAACACATACACATCTGTTGCGCTGATTGTTCACGCAGTAAATATGAATTCTAACAAAAATAAATAAAAGTTTCGCAGCAGGTCACTTCATGTAGCACCAGCTTCATCAGAATATAGTCCGGATTTTTAAAAAATGTGAATTTTCTAGTCATTTCATATAGCACCAGCCTCCTCATGATATTGTCCGGGTTAAAAAGAAATGAAATTTTACGTGACACAATCTGTGATGGATTAATCGTGAATGGACTTGACGCATGAAAAATATCACTCTCACACTTTCTCGTCGGGTTGATCAGTGATGAACGTCGGCATTTGCCACAACTCCGACAGGGAATACTGTATGTGGCCATTTAGTCCGCAAACTCAGTGATGAAGGAGATGTCCCAAATGAGATTTTACGACCTACACTTCATGCTCCGTGCGGCTCACAGATAATTAATTTCCATGTCCGCATGGATTTTCTCATCCCGGACCCGCACGTCACTTTCTTCAGACACCCCGGGCTCAAGCCCGAGAAAAAAATGTTGTCGTCCCTCCGCTTTATTTCATCCTTCCTTTTTCAATGCCAAATCCTCTCTGCCTGAGACCGACGACCACCAGATTTTCAGTCACCGACCCCAAACGGGTGAAAAACACCACAACTTTTAGTTCAAAGGTCAGCTCGAGGGTGGGAAAGCGGAATTTTTGCAATGCGCCCGCACAGAGAGTCAAAAGGGGTCTCTTGTTTCCAGAAAATTTCCCCACCGCTGGGGTCAATAACTTGTAGGAGCGTTGGTTCGTAAAAGAAAGATATTTTCCGCCAGGAAAACCCAAGTCTCGACTGAAGAGAGAATTAGTTAAGAAATACTTTGTTGCACAACCAATAATTCCGGAAACAAATGAAATATTACAATAATATTAATTTCTTATCGTTAGATTTTTGCTAAATAAAAAAACACTAATAACTTTTAAACAACAATTTAGTAAAACCAAGTCGAGAGAGAGAAAAAAAATATCTAGAATTTAAATAATTTGAATAAAATTCTTTAGTTTAGAATTCTATACAACACTATTTTCGAGTTTATTATGTTAGAGAAAGGTGAGTTGGAAAATTTTCCTGGAACCAAATCCATGAGCCTACTATTCATTAACTTTTACAATCATTTTCAATAAGGCCTCTTCAATATCAGCACATTCAAGAAAATTCAGCATCTCTTTGGTGTGCATGGGAAACTTTTGGCGCAAACTTGGCAAACACATGTCTCGTGCCCACATCTTCAGTCAGAGTGCACTAAACCTTGGTGAATGCTGCATTCTTCATATAACTAACGAATAGAGATTGATGAATTTCACCCACAGGTGTTTTGAAAATTATCAGTGTTTTAGGGTTCATCACTTTCGACACTTTGAAGAGCCATATTGAAAATGTTTGAACTACTGCTGTGTGTCTTATAGAATCTCTTCCATAAACTTTCTTCATTTTTACAGAAGTCTCACTACAGATTATTACCACGTTTTCGGAAAATGTTATGCAGATTTCTGACCAACTTTCTTTCCTATAAAAAATTTGAAGACAGCACAACATACATTTTTATAAAGTTCTACTGTATAGAAATAATAGGAGCTACTACCATGTTATTTTCAGCGTAAGCGTCGGAGGGTTAGAGTTAATATTTGCCAAACGTTTTCGTTCTTCGTCTTTTTGCTTTGACTGTAGATCTGTCCCGATATCTTTTAATCACACCTCGCACACCTTTAATATTGTTCCTTATAATATTTAGGTAATTTAAAGTTTATTGAAAAATGATTTGGGTTTTTGAGCAAAAATAATTCTTTTACTAAATAATATGATTTTTCAGATATAAAAGGTGTTTGTGGGCATTAAAATGGAATGTGCCACCAAACAAAGCGAGATATGGCTTGAGGAATACCAATATGTCTGATTAAAAGTTTTCTGAGTTCTACTTCTCTAATACGTTAAAGAGTAGATCATCAAATTTTACCTGTCTTCCTATTTTAGAGGAAGTGTAATTAACATATGATGATCTTTCTTTTTTGCCTTCAGCAGTATCCCAGTGGACATATGTTATAGTTTTTGACGCAGAGCCTTCATATTCCAAAAATATAAGAAAGGTAATTTGTAACACCGAAACTTCTTGTTCCAAAAATCATTTATCTTTTCACTTTCTTCCCTTGACATCAATGGTCCTCTACGGGTAATAATTAGAACACAAAAAAATCAAAAGTATATTTTCAAGTGTTTAAAAATTGAAAAAAATGGTGTATGAAAAGCTTTCCTCTGCTTGGTTTTTTTACTGAATTGAATTCAAAATTAGCCGGTAAGCCATATATATATGAATTTGTAGCCTCTCATTTGCCATGCATTATAGTGAAAACAAAGGAAAGCTAAGGTGAGCAAAGGAGAAGTCGCTTGCTTGAAATATACCTCCATAGTGCAAGAGCTTACAAGATTCTGAGAAAGTTTTTGATTGTTCAAGCAAAGCAGGTTTACACAGAAAAGAGTCTATACACTTCAAAATATCTTTATAATTTTTTTATTTAATACAGTAACTCATAGTTACCAAATAAAAAATTTTATATTTTTAACAAAAGGTAGTATGGATACAAGATTAATACTCCTATAGATTTTCTTACTAAATTTCATCTCAATTGTTTCATTCATTCATATGAAGGTATATGGGTCCTGCATATTCTGGACATATGATATTACATCAACCTAAAAATTTTATTTTTCTTCAAATCTGAAATTTTTGTATTACTTTGATTACATTAGTTATAAAAAATGAAATTTTATAGTAGTTCATGTTAAACATTTCTATAGATCGGAAAGGAATTTAAATAATGGTGTAAAAAGCTTATATTATTGAATATGTTTAAAATTATTTCAATGATATCAGACACTCTAACAATGTTTCAAAAATTTAGGCTTTTGTATAAATTAGGTGAATTGCTTTAAAACTCAGTCCAGCTATATTAGTGAGGTAGAGAGACTGTGTCTCCATCTAATAGATGGGATGGTGATAAAAGCAAGATTGACTAACGCTGCTGATGTAGACTGCATGGATGATTTTGCACCTAATAAGAATGATTTCAAGAAAAAACCGCCATTGAACCCTTAACATTTGTTTTCATGGCACGTTTAGTTGTGAAAAACTGGAAGCAGGTTATAATAACATGCTATTTCAAAGCATGAAAATGAATGCTGGTTGAAGTATGATCAGGACTGATTTAGAAACCAATAATTGCCAAAAATTTATATATACATATCCGTCTTCCCTGCCAGTGCCTGATGAGTGAAGACATATTTTCCACAGTCGTGGAAGAACTCGATTCGAAAAATTCAGTTGATGAAGGGCATATCCCATCCCTAACCCTATGGATCGTGGCGATGTTGTTCACACACCGCATGCTTTGCAAATCTAAATTTGGACATTCACGATTTATCTGTTCCAATCCATTTGGAGGACTTCCTAGCAGACCCTTTCCATTTTCAGCCAATGAAATTTGGTGGGTAATTCACAGGTCAGCCTGAGTCAGCCGCTCATATGGGCAACCGGATCCTCTAAGCTACGGCGCCATCACCTCTCCAGCCTTGATTTCCACAAATTGAGTCCCATCCACATTTTCCCGCCTTTTGTGGTTTCTGCTTTTGTGAGAGAGGCTCGGTCCCATCAAAACCCGATGGAATTACAGCTTTCTCCTCGTGTATTCGGTTTCTTACATTGATTAAGGGTTTTGACATCATGTGGTAGAAACGTGGAATGGCTTAGTGGTGAATATCATGCTTAAGTTCTCTAAAGCACTTACACCACTGGACCACAAGGGTCTGTAAGAAACACTCTATATGTGACCGATATTAGCAAAGTTTTATGATGTTATTAATCATATCATTATAAAACCTTAACGTGATTAAAAATAGCCTATAGTCTGACTGAAAAAAATGCGCTGGCTGAATTAGAAATATCTCAGCCTGAATACTTTTCTAATTTCTTGTTATAGATTGTTGCATTTGCGTTTGTAGATGATATCATGGAGATAAATTTTGAATTCTTTAACAACTACTCTAGAACTTTAGTGGCTGCGGAAATTGAAGATCAACATTTTACGTTGGGTCAGTAAAAATAAAATGAAAACATCGTTTTAAAAGTAATATTTCTTTATTTACACTATGAATCAAATATGTACCACTTTTTGGAATTTTCTCTCATTTGCAGGAATGCGCTCGTACGTGAATGAAAATTTTAAAAACCTGCTTTTTACAATATTGAGTAAAATAGAAGTGCGGTAGAAACAGATATTGCTGGTTGGTTGGTTGACTCTTTAATAGGCAAAAAAGCTATGTTTAGGCTATACAAAAACAGATATTAGAGTGCGGTGAAAGGAGAGAAATAATAAATTTTAGTTTAATAAAAAAGTATTATACATATGTCATTCTGATGGGATTCCTTTTCATCAAGGATAATCATTTTCTCCCACCAAATCAGGGGGAATTTAAGTGCTTTAATCAAATTTTCAAAGTTTGCCTTTCTAAAGAGGGTTGGCAATATTTTGTTATTTTGATCTGGCAACCCTAAACAGATGTGAGATTATAGGCTTATTTGTGCATTTGCTGTTGATAAAAATGCCCCCAAAACGACAAAATATTGGTCGTCGTGCAAATGCAACCATGAGAAAACGAGAAGAAAGACAAAATGAAACAGAAGAAACAGCTCAACGAAATGAAGGAAATAGATCACATATGTCACAGTCACATGCTACTGAATCATCACAATAACAGGAAGCACGAAATGAAGCAAGTCGGTTAAGAATTAGAGAATCTTGACAATCTTGGTCATATAGTGATTGAAATGAAAAACGTGGCAAAAATGGATTAATCGTGCAAATGAATAAATTAAATCAATTGGTAGAACTTGATCTATTGCATTTTAGTATAATTCGGAAATGAATATAGCTTGCATCCAGTTGTGGTTGTTGAAAGTCTGAATAAAGTTTGCACAAATTGCGAGGCATTAAAATTCAAGAATGAAGCACATGTGATGTGTTGCTTGAACGGTAAAGTTAAATTGCAAGTTGAAGGCACCACTTGAGCCATTATTCTCATTGGTCGCTGGTACTACAACACAACCGATGTATTTTTTGAAATACATACGAAATTATAACATATGCCTTCAAATGATTTCGTTTGGTGCGATAAAGGCAGTAACTGAGAATTATATGCCAACATTCAAGATCTAAGGACAAATACATAACACAGCATGCTCTTTGTTACCATTTACGAATGCTGACCACAAATGTTTGCAAATATATTTCTTTCGAAATTCATGTGATCAAGTAAATAGATACACACGCATCAAAACACACATACGAACACTACCTTTTATATATATAGATGTCTAATTTTAAGTAAAATACAGTAATTGATATCGAATTTTCAATTGTGTTCATTTAATCTATATATATTCTGAAATCTAGCAATAGCAAAGCATAGCCGGGTTCAGCTAGCATATAATAAAATACATGATGTGAAAAGAGATGGGAGAACTGCGGTGCTCAAACCACACGCAGACATGAAATCCAGACAACTTCAAAAATAGTTACGCAAGCGAATATGGCGGAGGCACATAGTTGCAATACGTTGAAATGTGAAGTAACTGAAAGATTTTTTACAGAACAACCAGAGGGCGCAGCGATGCACTGGCGCCAACATAATTGTTTGATTTCTTTCCCTGCTTTGTTTTAAGTATGATGCGTTATAATTTCAAGGCCCAATTAACTAATGACTTCTAAGCCACTGAATGTGATAAGACAAACTTCTTTCTTTCGGCACAATTAAAAGATTGTGCAATCCGCCCCATCTGTTAAAATCTATACGAAACAATCTCAAGAATCATGGAGTCTCTTTCGAATATATGTTGGTAGGAAATGTTTTTTATGGACTCATATTGAAAAATCATATAGGATGAATTCAAAATGCACAAAATAAATTTAATTAAAAAAAGTATTTTTGATGAACTTAAAAGTGGAATTCTTTTTACTTTTTTTTTTAACTTTTTAATCAGTTTTTAATTCATTATTATGAATATTAAGATTCTTAAATCAATTTATGTAATATTCACTACCAGGTGGCGCTAATAGTAAGAATCAAAATGTAATTAAATCAATTCATTGGTAGTAATTTAGCTCCGGAAAGATTAAGATAGCAAATTTTCTTCATGAATTCGCGAAAGTGTACAAAAATTTGAAAACTGTTACGTTAAGAAGTGAGTGTGAAAAATCTATTATAATTTTCAATCTTACAAGAACATGAAACAACGAATGATGATATTAAATACAACGGAAGTTCTAAGAAAAACTTGAAAATTATTCTGCATTTATAATTTTTGAATTTTGTAACTTTTATTTATAATTTCTTTACATTTAAGATTACAGATATTTTCCCCAAAAAAATCATTCTAAAATATTTAATCAAAAATTATTTTCTCGTAATAGAACATTTTACTGTTCTGGTTAGAATAAATGAAGTCTACTGGGAGTGTTAACTCCTGGTGCGGCCAACCAAGAAGTGGACAACCCATTTTGAACAAGTCTTGGTTTTTCATAACACATTATATTTTGAATGAGTGTAGAAATATTATATATAAAATAAATCCTTCTGGTTCAGAGCAATATTTGCTACAATGCTTTTCTAATGTTTTGTATTTCTAATGTTTTCTAAATTGCTTCTATGATTAATGTTTTATAAATTATCCTGCTTGTTCAATAAATTCATGTTACTTTCTCTTAAGTATTTGGCATTTATTATAGCTTCAAGACAAAATCAAGGTGTTTTATTTATTATTAAGGTTGAAAAAATTCAGAAAAATAATTAACTTCATAAATGCTTCACAATTGATTTTGCTCAATATAATTTCTGCTCTTTCAATTAATTTTATATTTTCTATCTTGAATAACAGGGAATGAGAATTATTTAACATAAATTTATTTTTGAATTTTCAAATAATTATCAAATATATAGTCGAATATTAATTTCAATAAATAAATAATTCACTTAATACAAAAAAAACTATTTAAAAGACTTTTAATGATAAAGAGTAAGTCTTTGACGTAACCCATAAACCAACAGGAAAGTTCATTTTCTGAAATTTTATAAACTTTGTACTCGCTAAAAAGAACTAAGAGAAGAAAAGATAGGAATAATGTAGAAATATCGTATAGCAAAAAGGTAAATGATAATTTAGAATATGCTTCTACGTATTAAAATGTATTTAATATTCTAAGACATAAAATTTGTTTTGCTTTTTAATATTTAACTTTTCATCTTTTTGTTTTAGTTTTCTCGCTACTTCTACCTATTTAATGATGTTCCTTGCCTTTCTGAGGCTGGCGCTCTCTGTGTGTTGGTAATAAATAATATTTTTTTTCTGTTAAGAACTCACAAGCCTCTACATTTCATAAAATTGAATGGTCTCTGTGCAATAAATAATGCATAAAACACCCCAGATAGCACGTAAGTTTGCAACAAGTTTTATTTTGATTTGATATTCCCTTGTCACGGCAAAATTTGACGCGTCAAACTTGAGACGAACTTGTAGCAAGTTCGCTGTGACAACTAGCGCCACACTCGCTTGCAACGCATTTGCTACAAGTTCGATGTGACAAATAGCGCCACCTCCTTTGCAAATCAAACTTGCTGCAAGTTTGCAAAACAAGCTTCATGCAAAGACAGCACAAAGAGATAATTATCTTTGTCTCTGTTTGAAAAAAACATCCGATTTTTATTACCATCTCCTAGACCATCCTTCTTTTTATTAATTCAATAAATCAATGATAATTTGTAAAAAAACTAACTTTTTTATAAAAAAAAATTTTTGATGCATTTTCAATCTTTTTACTAAATATATCACTCGCACTTTAAAGAAAACTATATCGCCTTTTTCTTAAAGTTGAAATTTTAACGTTTATAAACAAAATTAAATCTAAAAGCAGTCGATGTTTGTAGAAAAATAATAACTTAGACATTTTGTCCCATTTTAAAGTAATTACTTTTGAACTCTAATTTCATAATTTATTCTACTAGCAAAACGTAGTTATTAGCGAAAATCGCTCTCTCTCTTTGACTTCAAATCATATTCTCAACTCAAAAAAATTAATGAAATCAAGAGGATAGTTTAAAATAAATCGTATACGAATCGAATGGAACGATGTATTAGCGAAATCTATCTTCTCCTCTCAGAGTTTAACTGGCCCAGTGGTTACCGCGTCAGCTTCCGAACTGGTAGGTCACGAGTTCTATCCTGGGTTGTATTCGTACTCTGTTTTTGCTATAATTTGCAATGAGTTTGCAATGCAAGCTTGCTGCAAGTTCGTCCTATGGTGACTTCGAGGCTTGCGTCAACTTGCTGCAAACTTGTTTCACACTTGCACACTTGTCGTGACAAATTTGCAGAAAGCTTGCAGACTTGCAGTGCAAGTCTGCTGCAAACTAAAATTGCTATCTGGGACAGACCCCGGTTAAGAAATTTGAATATCTCTACTTTTCCTGATGTTAGATCATTTCAACGGACGCTCCGAGGAAGATCCGTCAATCAGCAAACGACTTGATGAAGTGGCTGCCCGTTATTGGCCGAGAATGACGATATTTATAGCTTCATAACTCAGTCAGTTACAGTTGCAGAATAGCTGATAGTTTTTTAATTTAGAGTGTTAAGAATAATTTATGAAATATGAATACGAAATATGAAAAATTATAAAAAGGAATGGATATAAATCAGAGTAATAACAATATAATAAAAACCAAAAAATTAACAAAAATTTAAATAATCATAGTATTAGTAACGTGCGAATGCAGCAGTAACCAAAATAACAATGGAAGGAGAAAGAAAGAATTAATAAAAATCAGAAAGCATTCAGATTGAGGAACTCGGCCATGCACTTTCTAAAGAACCATACACAGCAAGAGTTCAAAAAGAAGTTAGGACTTTTTTCTTAATAAAGTCTCAAAAATTTGCCCCCAAAATGACCGGGAAAGAGTAAAAAATTGTGTCATCGGAAATTTTTAAGTCGTACATTTACTGTCTCAAACAGCATAAAAATAAATCTCTTCTTCTTTGAAAGTATTTTCTAGGAGAAAAGTTCGACGCGAAGCCTTTATCTATCTTTAATGGCTTCACGCCGCTTAGAAACAAGAATTGTATTTCAGGAACCACATCCGATTATATGATTTAGTTTTATAAAAATTTTTCTTTTTAGGAATAATGGTAACTGTTTAATATATTGATTCAGGCATTAACGGTTGTGTTTCCGTTCTATTTGATCAAATTGCTTTACTGTTATACAATTCATCTAAAAGGATCGCTAATCAGCGATTAGTAACTTAATTATCTTGTCTAAAGTTTTGTTTAATTGAAGTCCGATTCTGATAAGAACTTCTGCAAGATACTGCTTGATAGGCTAATTAAAAATTTGCAGATAATTTTTTTCGAAGTACGAATTTGTTAATTGGGAATCTTCAGAAATAGATCTGTGTTAAAAATGCATACGTTTGAGTTCTGAACGTCCCGAAATGAATGAAATTAAAACACACATGATGTATGCTGATTTTCTGGCGTAAGTGATCAATACCTTAAAATAGTTTTTAAGATAAACTGGAAATTCTGATATTATTATATAAATAAAGGAGTGTTATCTTTGAAAGCAGATTCAGGCCGGATCCAGATGGCACAAAATATTTTACGATATCTTCACGATCTTGCTGCAATATTCTGAATGCCGGAGAACATCGTAAAGATATCGTATGAATATTGTAGATCATCTTGTGCTGATAGGGGATGATCTTGTTATGACTTTGTAAACATCTATATCCATGCACACAGTGCAATTGAAAATATATATACAGTAAACTCTCGCTACAATGATATCCGATACAACGATATATCCCTCTACAACAATAAAATTCTGTGGTCCCGGTGAATTTGCATAGAACATAATGTTAATTTCCTCTCAATATAACGATATTCTGTACAGCAATAAACTCCTGTACAACAATGTTTTTATAAAATCTCAACGCCACTTTTTTAATCTGTAAGAATATTTCATGGACGATAAGTAAACTGATAATGACGAAAATTCGAAAAATAACGATGTTTCAGATGGCTGAAGAATGTGTTTTGAGACTTCAAAAGTCTTTGACTCAGCTTGAAGCAAAAAGTGGCAAAATGTTTGGAATTAACGTGGAGGAATATTTAACTTATGGTTGTTTAAGGAGTTACTGAAGAAGATAACCCATTTCGTCTGTAATTTCGGACAGAAATGATGATGAAGAGGAGGATGATACAGTTACGTCGCAATTTTTATCGACTTCAATCTGGGTGGCGCCAGTGGTGGGCCAGGGTTCTCCTGTCGGTGATGCTGTGCCCCGCCGTCAGGGAATCTTTTTGTACCCCGTTCACGCTACGGGTTATCCAATTAATAGATAAATAAAGAGCTATAGAAAATTTCATACAAATTTCATTACATCCCCGTACAGCAAATTCTGCCTGTCCCCCGTCGGGCAGACACTAGCGCCGCTCCTGTCTTCAATCAGTTCAGTCCCTACGGGTAATTTTATGAAGCGTTTCATCCGCCAAATGATGATCATTTTCGTGCATTAGATTCTATGCAAACCTTGTTAATTGACTTAGCAGTTAAAAAAAATGAATGAGCAAACGAAAATATTGGATTTTTCGATAAATAAGTTTCTCAGGTATGTGAACTATTTTATTATATAGCCGAATTTTCACATTTTTGTATGCTTTAACAAACATCACTCTGGTTATGTTTTTTTCTGCAAAATGTATATTGTTGTATTGTGTCCACATTAAAACAACCAAAAGTTAACTTTTTTATATCGTAATTATATCGCCCCTCGATATAATAATACATCCCTCTATAACAATATCTTTATTTGGTCCCAAAATAGTGTTGTAACGATGTATCACTGTATATAATATTATATAACTGCTTCATTATAAGTCAGCCGAGAGCTGTTGAAATTCTCGCCGCTTTCTACTGAGGTAGAGGCCAGAGTCCTTCTCGCTTACAATTGTAATAAAAATATTTTTTTTATTTTTTAGTCATGAAACTGACAGTTAAATATCGTTAAATAATAAAAGACAACCCCAAATATTCAAAAATATGTGCTTTTGGAAGTGAGGGGGCAGTTGCCCCCCCCGGACGAGCCGCCTATGCCTTATTATCATAACAAAACAAATGAAAATAAGAGCTCCAGAATTTACCAGGTATCCCAAAAGTCCTTCAAACCTTTCAAAATATAATAAAACATATTAAAAATTGTGATATTTTTGTGTGGCTTTCACTAAATTGCATTACGCGGCATGAACTTTTTTGACATGAGGAATGGTTCAATTGTCTGCACATAGATAGCGCTTGTCGTACAGCATTATAAGGTTAGCTTCAAATCCGTCTAAAGGTGAGGGCCATCAATGTGGTCTCTGTTACACAAGAGATTATCATTGTCAAACTACTAGTTAATTCAATCTGACTCAAACTTAACAATCTGCTATGCTTAACCGTAACCTGTACCACGTATCAACTAGGCTAAAATAAGGACGACAGCTTTCTGGATTAAATTTATATTAACAGTAGTAATACATTATGTTCAACATTTACTTCATCTAAAGGAAATGACAGTACAGTAGACAACATGAGCGTGAGAGGATAGTTCTAAAAAGCGCTCAGCTTGTTCTGGAAATCACACAAGGGCGGTCAGCGTCGGAAAGCCATCCGAGAGCTCGATGTAGCTGGAGGCAGCTGGACCAGCTCTAGGCAGCCGGAAACGGACAACTTTCTCCCAGTGCAGGTAGGGAACAGGTTTCACTCAGGAAAGGAAACAGTACCGCCATCTGTTGATGGTCCTTGAAAAGAAAGGTCTCAAGCTGGAAAATATAAGAAAAATGTTAATGAAGACGCTGCACGTCATTGTACGTCAGTGTGACGACTTCAGCAGAAAGAGGGAGCTGCGTCGTTGATAGTTTGAAACAAAGTCGATTATTCAAGATCAAAGAAAGTTTCGTACTACATTTCATAATTCTGCTCTTTGTGAAAACAGCATTTTTTCATGGCATCGAAGATTTTTAGACTGGAAGCGTGTTGGACAGACCAGGAAGTGATAGGCCATGCACGTCAGATGATGGTGCCGAACGAATCCACCAAATGCTTACTCGCAGTCCTACATGGTGAACGAAGCGATTCACATGAAATTAGGAATTGCACGAACAAAATTTCGTCGATGATGTTTTGAGCTACAGACTTTTATTAAAATTAAATTTATGACTTATTATCTATTTTATCATGGAATAAAACTTTATAGATCGTAATGCAATTTATTGAAATCCGCACACTAATATCACAATTTTTTTTATTAAATTTTGAAATGTGTCTAGAACTTTTGGGCATCCTATGTAACAATAAAAATTTGATTTATCCACTCCCGAATATGCAACAAAGGGACAGTTAGGAATGTTTTCCATCGAAACGAAGGCTCAAAGTGCAAGTACAAATTTCCACTAATGAGGGCGCTGCGATCTTTCATCCAACTCCATATCGAAAACTCCGATTCTATTTGTTCGTGCAAGTTAGGTTATGGCGTGACATATTCAGTTTTATTTACTTGCGCCTCTCTGTAATTAGATAACGGCGCTTGGTGAAATATAATAATGAAACTTCGGGTAACAAAATGGTTTTAAAATCAAATTTATATATTTATATTTTGCTTTAAAATTAGTGGTGCATTATTTAATTAATTGAAATAAGGTTTAACTCTTTTCACATGGAAAGAATGTTAATTTGCAACATTTAAATTATTTTTCTTGTCTAAAGTTTTGTTTAATTAAAGGCCGATTCTGATACGATCTTCGGCAAGATTCTGGCTAATATACTAAATAGCAACTAATTTTTTTCAAAACACGAGTTTGTTAATTAGGAGTCGCATAATTAAAATCTGCTTAATAAAATAGAGACATTACTAAAAATACTGATTTGTTCAAAAAAATATCTGAAAAGTTAACAGAGATTTTTCAAAGATACATAATTATAAAATATATGATCTTATAAAATTTTTCAAAATGTCTTATATCACAAATAACCACGAACAACTTCAAAAGTCTAAAATACTAATTATATTACGAATCATTACCTAAATACAAAATCATCTGAAAATTTCATCATGATACCAAAAATTGAAATAAAAATATTTTTTCTACTTAACATATCCTAATTAATTAAGAATATGATTTAATCTGGCTGCGCTGTTAATAGAGTTATAACTCAGTAACTAAAGATGTTATGTTTGTTTTATAACACTTAATACATTCTAAACATATACATGAGATCATTCTAACCATATACTTGAGATCATTCTAAACATATACTTGAGATCATTCTAACAGATATACGAGCTGTTTAAAAATGTGTTTTATATTAGGAGGAACAGACGTTTCTCTCCCAGAGCTAATAATTTACTGCAGAACTACTTCAGAGAAAACATTGAAGCTTGATGCACAGAAGTTGAACCTCATCCTATGAGAGTTTGAAGTAATAATGACAATCAATGTTTCTTAGAATAATAAATTGCCTTACAAGTTGCTGAATGTTTTTTTAAGCAATTAAAGTTGTAAAGCTCATTAAGCGACTTTTTGCTTGCTTTAGAAGGATGAGAATTCTAAAATTTTGAAACTATGTGTATAGTAGAGTTTTATGAAATGTGTTATAATAATATGGGCTCAAGCGTAATTAAGGAAGCCTGTTGCAGGTTTGTTCTTTACAAATTGTTTCCTTCCAAATCATTATTTAAAAATAATATGAGGTCGATTAAGCATGGAATCTTCCCTGAAGAATTCGACCGCATTCCTCAATTATGCATTTTTTATTTATATTCTTTTTCAGAACTGAAATTTCTTCGTATAATTATTTTTCGCCTTGGAATTTGTAAAACCTAGACAAATAATTCTTGCGTAATCTTATAAATAACTGATAAGTACTTTAGGGCCTACTTTTGACAATTTTGCAAATATTTTGATAAAATTGTGTTTGTATCAAGTTCAGTTGTTACCTTTGTATATTTTTGTGAATATCTAAATTGATGTACAGTTATTTTTGTAACATCCTATCATTGATTTGACAGAAAAATAAGTGACATTGCAATTTACTACCTAAGTCTCAAAGTGTGCCATTTAAACTTTTATTTTCTGCTAGTGAATGTTAAAAGTTATTTAGAACCCTAGTATTTTTACACCCTCTGAGTAGGCTGTGCCAGCGTGGGTAAATAAATTTAATAAGTATAAAATAAAACATAACTTAAAATATCTATGTATTTCCATTGATAATAAACTGAGCTGTCCTCACCTACTTCAGGACTTTATAATTTTTTTTTGTAATTTGTTCTTTATTTTTAATAGGTTAATTAGATCCAACTGGAGCCTGAGCAAACCGCTAATTAAACATCTGTATACAACTGTGATTGAAAAGTCCCTGCTGTATGGAGCTAGCGTCTGGGCTGGAACTCTAACTGTCAAAGAAATTAAGCAACTCCACAGTATCAAAACAATCTTTCTAATTAAAATAACGCAATGAAATTCACCAACAAATGCTTTGAACGTTTTGACCTCCCTCCACATAACAGCCCAGGCCTAACACGAAAAATTTCACATTTGGCATTTACGAAAGATTAAATATGACGTAATAGAAGATATCAATCATCTTTATTACTTCAGGACAATAGTGAATATCCCAGCGAGAGAAAAATTTATATAACACTCAATGAAAATATGGAAAATTGTGATCATTAAAGGCTGATGACAACACAGGGTTCGTAGTGTGAATGTTCAGAAATCAAAAACTTTTCAAAACATATTGCTATGAGCTAAATTCGTATAACTTTGCCTTCCAAATCGAGCTTGCGACTATTGCCGCAGGCTGGGTCTTGGAACAAGGAGTTAAAATAAAAATTTTCTCTGAAAGCCTCTTGTTAATCGAGCCCTTAAAAAGTTTTAACAACGGATCCAATTTCGTGTTAAACATTAAAAAGTCCATTAACAATGCGAGAGGGGAATCCTTTTTATCCTGGCCCATGCTGACGTCCAAGGCAATGAACTTGCTGATATCTTTGCAAAAACTGCTATATTTGCTGGGCAAAAATTAATGTCCCTGCACCCTACTCTTTCCTAAAATATAAAATTAATGAATTTATCTTAACAGCAAGTAAATCTATTGCATTCTGAAATAGGAACCCGACTAAAGAGTCTCATTGGGTTTATTGACCTTAACTTAATTATTACTAACAAATATGTAATATACATTTTAACATGCCAAGGCCCATTTGTTTCGTATTTATATCGTTTCAAATTAGCCAGCTCATCAAATTGTAAATATGGTTCACAAGGTGATGTAAACCACGTTTTTGACTGTGATTTTGTAATGTTGCTAAAAATTTTCATTTAAATAGATCTAATGACGCATGCAGAAATACACGTCTTAAAAGTTTAGTTAATAATAATTTTGTTGTTGTTGTTGTTCTACGCCGCTTCCACATTTTTCATGTTTCTTGCCTTTCTAAGCCCGGATCGTTGTACGTTTTGGTAATGAATAGTGATATTTTTTTATGTTAAGAGCTCAAAAGCCTCTACTGTTCACAAAATTGAATGGTCAAGAGATTTCAAGGAAAACTCCACCGGACCGTTTTCTCCTCTTCTTTCTCGTGTACTTCCATATTTTGGCGTAGTGTCCCTTAAACATCGATAGACTATCGATACGATCGAAGCCAAGTCGATAATATCATGTTTTTGGAACTATCGACTGAAACAATCGATAGTATCGACTTTCTCAAGTATCGATAGTTTTCTCCAGGGCAATACTATCGATAGGCGGATTTTCAGTCGATAGTTTTAAAACTATTGTCTGGAACTATCGATACTATCGATAGTTTCAAAACTATCGACTGGAAGAATACCCATCGATAGCATCGACGGGGAGAAAACTATCAATACTATCGAAATTTGGTGATTACACCACATGCAGTATTCCATATATCTTGTTTCTATATCGTGCTCGCATGCACAATAACGGAACGACAAACACACTGACTTCATCAGGACGGATTTTACCCGAAATCTAATAAAAATAAAACAATTTTGGTGCACAGATAGTATACTGAATTTCATCCACCTAACTCGTTCAATTCTAGAGTTATCGATTTCACAGAAAGGCAGACATAACACAAAACATTCTAAATTTTGAACTCAGGGAAATCTGAAATGTGGCGAATCATCAAAATCTCTCTGCCTATAATAGTTTATCTTTCTAGACTTCCTTTGCGAGAAAGTAACATTGAATCTGTAAAAGTCAGTGGCGCTTTCCCGTGTTGAGAAAAATCAATGAAGAAAGCATTTTTAAAACTTAAAAAAATATTTTTTTTAATATGATAATGTTTTTTCGGCATGCATCCTTCCTGAGAATTGTCCTCGTCTAGAATCGTTACTCACAAAATGCAACCGCTAATGCAATCGAACAAGGCGAAATCAAGACAGACGAATCAAGCCTAAAACGTTATCACAATACGATGTTTTGGGCTAGAAGTTCGAATTTCCTTCAAATTTTTAATAAGAACCTTTGCAGTAGAAAGAGTCTTCGGTCGTTCTAATTTAAAAATTACTTTGTCTTGCAAGCTAGTAAAAATATTATTTCCTAGATAACCTTATTAACCCCCTTCTTGCTCGATTTTTTTTTTTTTTTTGAATTTGCGACCCAAAAAAAGCATTTTTTTTTATTGCAGAAAATACAAAATGATTATGTTTTCCACTCAAGACGGGAATTATGAGAATTATTATATTAATTTTTAATTTAATTTTAAAGATAGAATTTATGTTTTCCAACAATTCTCACCTTTACTTTGCTCTATGACACACCCCTGACTCCAGAGATACACATCTGTAAAATCTCATCACGAAATATGAAGAATACAGGGCTATATTGTTTAGCAACGGATTCGGAAACCCTGCACGCTTTTGCGCATGCGCAGGGCGGAGTTATTTTCTGAATAGGGGAAAAGTGAAGAATGGAAAGGGAGTGATGTTTGCAATTTACTGAGCGTGATCTAGCAAAGAACTCCGGAAAATCGCTCATATGACTCATTGCCTGACACCCCTTTCCGGTGTAAAATCGTCCAAAAGTGGTAGTCTCGGAATCAGCTGCTGAACAGTATGCGCCATTTCTTAGCAATATTTAGAAATGCAAAAAAATAATTTCGGAATATAACGAGGCCGTATAAGTTGCGACGAATTCAATTTCAACAATGTAAATTTTCTCGTCGTCGCATGGCATGTGACGCCGACCGTACGGGCGCAAGAAAACCGAACGTATGACGTGCGACGCCGACCAAGAAGGGGTTAAAACGTCGAGGACACGTGCCTTACCTACACTACCATTTTTATGCAACTGCAACCAATGCAAGTCTATAAATGAAGTTTTTTTTTTCTCGTACATTTGTATGATCCCAGCATACCAAAACTAAAATTGCGTTTCTAACATCCATTAAAGTAAAGAATTATACCTCTAATTCATATTTCTTATTTCCTATTTGTTTATAAAGTACATGAAGACCGAACGCATACATAATTTTAGGAGCTTCTATTGACCCTATGAAATTTCAAAGAGCAACGCTCAGTGGCGTACCTACATAAAATGACGCACAGGGTAAATACTCAAACTGCGCCCCCTCTTCTTTCTTCTGGAATGTGATCCCCATTTTATTTTCGGAAACTTTATGCCGGGTAGTGCAAAGATTAAAAGTGCAAATAATTTTAAAAATAACATATAAAACATTTTTGAGTTGATCTTGAGTTGAAAATAGCATATAAAACACTTTTGAGGGCCCCCCGATTCTTTCTTCTTCATTGCTGCATATTTTATGAATGCAAACGAAGCTAAAATAAGAAAAAAAAATCACGCTTTTAACTAAAAGATCTTAAAAATTTCATAAATAAATTATAGATTCTTAAATATTTCTCTGACTTATGAAGGTAATCAAAAGAATTGCCAGTTTTATTTTGGACCATATTAATTTTTTTTTACCACTGAGTCAAATTTTTGCGACATAAGGAATAACAAATAATTCATTTCATGCTGGAGTATATTTAAAAGTAGCTAAACATTTCCGTTCAAAAATCCGGCGAAAGTGTGAAATAAACATACAAAAGATGCCTGCAGCAAAGTTTCTAATAGAATTATAAAAGTGTAATTTTATAAATTTAGATTCATTCATTTTATGCTGTGTAAAACTGAAGTTAACAAAAATTGCCAAGAGGAATTTCGAGTTTTATAATTAAATCATATAACAAATTAAAGATGTTTAACTTGATAATAGCATTATAATTTCAATTTTTTCGATTTAATGTATTTTGCAAAACAAACGGAGGAGAGGGGGAATCTGAGAGAAAAGTTATGTCTGCTCGCTGTTGATATTAAGCTTCTAAATGCCGAAGGTTTCATGGGCAAAGACATCATTCCAGATTTTATCGAGACAAAAGCTTGAACTAGACATCTTAATTAAAACTAAAACACTAAAATTGAAGTAATCAGTCTAAAATTTAAATTTAGAATAATTTTCATTAAAATAAATGAAAATATATACAATATCGACATCATATCCAAAAGAACTTCAGGCATGGGCATGACGATATCATTTCTTAGAATTATTATCATGATCAGGATAATAATCTTCCAAACTACCTTTTCGCAATATACAGAAGAAAAGTACATGCAAAAGGCATTAATACTTTATTTGAAAATCATTTTGGTGGAAAAAAATCTGCTGTAAACCTAGCAGAACATTTGAGATGTACTTCATAATTTAATTTTAAATCTTCTTACATGCTTATTTAATTTTTTGGAATTTTAAATGTAAATTCCTTTAGAAAATCCTTGCTATTTTAAAGAAAATTAATTTTAAAAAATGTTTTTCAATGTTAATTTCAGGTCTGTTTGCAAGGTCTGCAATATCTGTTAATTTTTACCAGCAATTGCAAAACTTCATGCTCTCTCTCTCAGGTTTTTTTTTCTTTTGCGTTTGGCAGAACAACTGCATCTACGTTCTATAAACACTATCGCATTTTCATCATACAAATTATGCAAATATTCAGTGCTAAAAACAATGTAAAGATAGCGAACATAAGTCTTTTAAAGTTGCTGGAGTGCTCTGACTCTGCGCAAAAAAAAAAAAAAAAAAAAAAAAAAAAAAAAAAAAAAGACGTATATTTCCCGTTCTTCACTCTTTGCTGATTGAAAATAGGAATGACACTTGCTAACCATTTATCACCAACTTCCGAAGAAACTGATGTCCATTCAGTGTTTATCATGCATACCGTGAGAAACCATAAGAACCATCGGGTCAGAAGAAAGCATCAGGAACCCTGCGGACATAATCATCCCTAACCATCCTACCTTATCCCAGGGAGCTCTAAACGAGCTTTTAATTTCGGGATGAGGGTTTCGGTCAGCAAATCTCTGAAATATAATATTACTTGTTATTTTGTAGCCGCTTGAGATTTACGGGTTGTAAAAATGACTTTGTTCTTAAGATTTTCCCACACTTTGTTGAAATCATTTAAATTTTTAAGAATCTTAGGAACAAGAGCTTCAAAAAAACCTATTTTTATATTAAATACATCCAATTGTTTCCTTAATTTTGTGCCCCCTTTCAATTGCGCCCAGGGCACTAGCTCCACCTGTCCCACCCTTGTTTGCCACTGGCAACGCTTTATTATACATTAAGTCGTTGATCGTAATAAATTCGAGTATGTAAAACAATTTCTTAGGAAATAAAAAAAGAAAAAAGCGTGTAAATACAGTAAAAATTAAAAGCGAAGTTTAAATTCGTTCTCTGTATTACATTTAAAATTATAGGCAGAAATCTTCGTGAAGTCTAATGTAACGATCATGGTAGGGATCGGAATTCAAGAAGATGGAACGCAACGTCGCATCTGCAAGTTTCTCCTATTTCCACTGGAGAGCGCTGTAATCTGGTATGAAATTTGCGATCTAAACTGCATCTCGTTTTTTGTTGTTTCTGCTATTCAGGCTTAATTCACCAAGGATCTTCAAAAACAATATCACACAGAATACCAGACATAGATTTCATAGACATAGACAGATATAGCAACGAATCTCCTTTGTCGGTGGTTCCAAAATATTAGTGCCATGAACTAAAATCAAAATATCATTTTGTGAAGGCAGAGAAGCCTTTTTGTCGCCGGAGTATTGCCGCTGGGATTGCATACCATTGTAGGCTCTACATATTTTCTACACGCACTTTTCATTTAAAAATAGTTTTTAGCATGTCATATAATTTTCAAAAATAATTCCTATAACCTTTTGAATAGCAACGCAGCAAAATTTTGGCAGAAATCAATGGTGAAAGCCATTTTATGTGACCATGTAAAATTTTAGCTCATTCCTACCAGTAGTTTTTTGTTGTTGTTACTTTAAAGCTTCTATATTGCTTCTTTAACGATGAACTTAAAAGGGCATTCAGAAATTTTAAGAAGCTAGCATCTTTGTGATTTAACACTGAAATGCATAGTAGTCATTCCTTTCTTGTATCAAGCATTATTTTCTGCACCGTTGTCGAATAAAGGATGTTTAAACATAAGGGTATAATATATTCGGAAAAAGTTTTGCTACTATTTGCGCCTAATGTTAATTATAAGATAAAATCACTGTTTCAGCATTTTAATTCCTGATGCATCACAAAATATCAAAACGTAATAAAAAAAATTTGCAGTGATGTGTGTGATTATAGTTACTACTTCCGAATGACGGAGAATCTACCCATGCTACAATTTTGAATTTTTGCTGGCCGGGTCATAAAATGTTAATCACAGAATGGAAGAAGTTATTGAGAAATGGGAATTATACTTCTTTCTAAATACTTTGTACAGTTGTAATTACATAATTTTACGAATATTCTGATAAGCAGACCTAATTAATGAGTGCTGCGACATATACACCATATTTTTTAACAACAAAAGTGCCATTTCTTCTTATTTGTTCTTTGACAGTTCTCGTACAGTTAATAAAGTTATATTCAATTAGATTAGTTCTAATAGAACTTTTCGAATAATAAGAATTGATTACATTTTAACGATATCTTAGGAAATAGTTCTACGTGATTTCAAATTTTCACTCATATCTGAAGTAGTAAAATATATGATGAATCATAAATTTTTATATGTGAAAAAAACCCTCCAATATTAAAAATTTAAGATATGAAAAGGCAATAGAACCTAAAATTAAATGGAAAAAAATTAAAAGAGCAGACCAGTAGAGTTTTTCTACCGCCCGTAACAGCAGCCACAAGAAGAAGGCAAGCCACTTTCGCCCCTATCCAGAACAGAGATTCATCTTCTACTCCGCACCGGACTGCAAAGCAAGGCGATCGTCCAGAAAACCCTGGTAGAACACTTTCCCCAAGTCTGCCACCCCACCCCTCTCCAGGACTCTTTAACCTCACCAACCCCACAATCATACTTTTTATCCCGTCAAGTCTTCAATGTCCAGCACTGGAGATTAAGCCCCCTTCGGGGCGTTAACCTTAGGGCGTTAAAAATTAACCTGTTGCTGTATAGCAGTCACTTTGTAAATAACTTCACCCAAATAAACATGTGGTTGTGAATTCCCGAATCTGTCCATCGCTCTGCCCTCAGTAACATGAGACCCAGGCCATCTGCGTAAAGTCCTCAACATCCTATAAACGAGAATAAGGGACGTAGCAAAAAATAGTTGTGAAAATTTATTTTAAATTCCTACTTATTAATTATTAAAAATTAGTATTTCTTACTTAAATTTCTTTATTAAAATAACCTTCTTGAAAGCAAAAATCTTATAATTATTCTTTATTAACTAATTATTGAACTATTTAAAATTAATCCGAGTGCCAAATTGAAGTTATGCAGAAATCCTCACCATTGTAGTACTTTAAGTTATGACTGAATAGGCCACTGATTGGGAGATGTGTTATCATACCCCATATAACCCAAATTTGGCTCCTAGTGACTACTTCCTTTTCACGCAAAAGAAGGAGTGCTTGTGAGGATGATGAACTTAAGACAACTGCTAAGAAGTGTCTCTGCGGGGACAAGATTTCTGCTAAGCCGGGATGAACAAGTTGGTCCAGCTGTCTTATAAATGCCTCAATCGATTTGGTGCTTACGTGGAAAAATGATGTGTCCCTATAGCATCCCATTTGTATTTTATGCTAGCTATTTCTTTATAATTTTTATTGCATTTAAATATATCTTTTTCTGATCAACCTACGTACTTTTGTAATAATAAAACAATGAAGTTAATTCGCACAATGTTATAGTCGTAAAACATACATAACTGTGAATAGACAAAACCTAACTGAACTTTTTCCTTTACCTCCTGCAAACTGCGAAATAAACAAATGCAACTGATGTGTAACACGTAAGCATGAATCGACTCTGTTAATAGAAATGATTTCTAGATTCAAAAACTAATATCTGAAATCTCATTAATCTCATAAATGTAGGACCAGAGTCAGCCCTGTAAACAGTCCTTAGGCAAAGCAAGCCTCGGGGCACTCCTTTCCCGTTCCAAACAACGAAAACCAGATAATTTGTATTGATTTTAGTTTAATAGCTATAAAAGCAGTTTTTATATAAATATAATTACGACTGACAAGACATTTATTTGGCGGTCAGCTTCAAGAGAGTTGGTTTTAGTATTTCTAGTATAAAAAAATTAAATTTAAATTTAAAAATAATTTTAAGCAAATTGATAAAAAAAACTTTCGACTCATACCAAATACTCAGATACAAAGTTTGCCAGAGCTGCTGACTTGTGAATTCAGACAAATGCACCCCAAAAAAATATCATACATATCTGCAAGCAAATTTGAAAACACACAAAAAATCCGGAGAATTATGGAATAATGTTTTGAAATTTAAACGATATTTGATTTTAATTGACTATATTGTTCAAATTTAATATGTTGTTCAAATGAAAGTACAAAATTAGATTATCCTGTAAATATTGGGAAAAAATGGCAAGATCTTGAGGTTCCCGAAAGTTGCGGGACCCATAGGCAGTTGTCTACTTTGTTTATTTGATAACATTCAACCTTACATACATGAGATTCACCGAGATCATGTCATTTACGTGCTCTGTTTGCACGATCTCCCTTTAAAATTTTAAAATATGCGTTATCTAAATGACTCAAATTTATTAACACAGAATGTAAGCTGATTTTTCTATGTTTATATTAGTCCAATTAATGTAATTACATAACTAAATTCTTTCTTTCAGGTTCAAAAGTAACTAAAAGTTCAAAAAATTAATTATTTATTTTTTATTCTTCTGAGAAATTATTTTTTTGCTTATTAATTTTTTTTGTTATTCAATCATTAATATTAAATTATTTTTTAAATTTTGAAGCATTGATGTTTTTTTTTCAAATAAACTATGTAAACTTATTCCTTTCGCAGTTTCATTTTATGTATTTCTTAGAAATATTAGCCAAATACTCTCGATATTTTGACACATAATTTGACAAAAAGTTGGCAGTTCTTGAAGTTCTCATTTTATCACTGCAGATTATTATAAATAATACAGAAATTTGATAGCATTGTATCTTTCTAATGCCATTTTCCACCAAATGGTAAAACCACAAAGAAATTATACTATATTTTTAAATGTTGCCCCATGTTCTGAATGCTACAGAATATAGTGAAGATATCGTAGCGGTATTCCACACCGCACCAACTAATGCTATTTGGATTATAAAGAATAATTATTTAATCATTAATAATTATGTCTCTGAATTTATCCATCCATATATTGTCGTTGTTATATCAAAATGGCGTATGTAGGAAAAAAAATCACTACGGCAATTTTGCTGTACCAGCTGGAATCACTAGCGACATATGGCCTTTTGTTTTTGACTGTAACTTGAGTTCTAAGAGCTAGATGATCACAAACAACAATTTGAGAACAGATGCACCTTACAGTGGTGTAGTTGCAAAATAAGCAGTGCCGGGTTATTTATTTTGCTTGGAAAAATGTGCCAGAAAGACGTTCCAGTGCGTACCGGTTCCATTACATCCCTGGTAACTTACGTACACACGTGTTTTGCATCAATAAAATTTTTGGCAAATTTGACATACGGCATTTTGATATAACAATGATAACATATCTTTTGTAAAGCAAAAAGAAAGAGTTGCAATTTTATATAGCAAGCGTAAAATACAGTTCACACAATAATCACGATTTTTTTTTTTTTTTTTCAAGATTACTAAATTTTGTCTTACTGTAAAATCCGAATTTTATTTTAAATACATGAAGTTCTCTTTTGGGGAAGTTAGAATACATGGTAATCCACAGTCATTTCAAACATTACCTTCCCGTGGATTTTCAGTTTTTATTTAAACGGTTATGAATTGTTGAAACAAGAGAGACTAATATATTTCAGGAAAGTACCATGGTGTTTATTATTACTTGATTCTAATTTTAAAATTTTACAAAAGGTGTCAGCACGGTACAAGAGTTGGCAGAGAGGAAACTTTCCTGGCGCCATCTACTGTAACTAAATAGAATTAGCAATATAAGAATCTGTAACAAGGAGCTCAGACATTGAATTGCAGACATCCTATTGCGTGCTGACCAATTAATCATGTTGCTGTAGCTAACATATTTAAAATAACATACACGACTATAATGCCAAAGGCAAATGAATTTTTATGTTCAAAAAATGTAATCTCAATAGTTATAAGTTAAAATGGAATTATGATAAAATGAAATCATTTAACAGAACGGCAAATTATTTGTCTATTACATAAATAAATTCAACATAAATTCATCAATTCAATTCATAAGAAGAAGTGATTAAAACTATTTTAAAATGTAAACAAAAAGATTTCTGCATACTTTATTGATTTGTTGTTACACGAATAGTGGCGTAGGCGTAATAATGGTAATGGTAGTTGACAGTCGGGTCAAAATTAGAGACCTCTGAAACGTAAGTTGAGCTATTGATCTACCTTATTGGAGAGATTTGAAACTTTATTCTCCCCCTGCTATTGATTTAGAAATTCACCAATCACTGAACATCCTGGTTTTTCATCACATATCCAAGGATTTCTGGAACAAGATGGTGTTTTCTTATATCTTTTCTGTATCATAGATTGTAATTTTCCGGTATTACTAAGGTTTAAGGTCAATGCCTACTGTTAATGTTTAAGCCTGATTGATAATTACTCTTAATTTTTAAGCTAGGTTGATAATTGCTGTTACTGTTTAAGCTAATTTGATAATTACAACTGATGTTTAAGAGCTCTATATTAAGAATTATAAATGCATTATATATTCAATATGTAACACGTTTTACATTTATTTTATGTTAAATTTTCGTTGTCTAAAATTGGAAGAAAATTGCTTTCCTGTTCGGATTCAAATAGAAATATGCTGTATCTGTAAGACAATAATAATAATAATAAAAAATAGATGGATTAAAAAATATGAATTCATTTTGTCAAATGAGGAAGAATTACTTTATCTAAAATTATCTGACCAATATAAAAAGAAGGGAAAATGTAGGGAAAATTTCGGCTTATAAAATGGCAATATGAATATTGGTGGATATATACTTGGTTATGAAATTTGTTTCACTAGTAGTTCTGTGAATACTAGACCTCGCGCCACCCCACCCCCCCAAAAAAAATCACGGCTATCTACTCTTCATTGCAGTCTTTAAAGATTTAGCCATTTTTTTTCGAAAAAGAATTATTTATACAAGTCTCTGCTTTTATCCGCATTCGCAAACGAAATCACAATCAAATATCTGCCTTTAATAGCATTAACAAAATGCAAGCAGGGAAGAGTGGGGTAAAACGGGGTACTCTTGATTCAGTCACTACTATTTTTCCTATCTCGCAGACAGATACAGAATTACATTCTGCTAGTCAAGAAAAAGGAACAGTCATGGTGGCGTGTTGTAGCGGTTGAATTCACTGGATATGTGAAGATTCATTTGTTTTAAGACGTTGGCTCTAAAATGTTCGTTTGATTTTAAACTATCCTTACTTAATATAGTTTTTATAACTGTTATGACTTTTAAGTCCAGCTTATTATACATTTACTAAAGATTCATACCCTATCAAACAATAAGATTTATTCCAATAATGGCGTGGTTCTATTTCGTTTTTATCACCTCTGCACTCGGGGTAATACCGGGTAATCCAAGTGGCGTAAGATAGGGACAAACAGTACTGATGATTCCTCCGATTAAAACGATAAAAACACATCAGACGTTGATTGTTTATATTTTAATGATGTATTTTCTAATTTAAATAAAGAAGGGTTAATCAAATGCAAAAACTGTCTTAGCTGTGCCCACGAAAGCTGTAGAGGCGAAGAGGAAGAAGACAACTGCTTTGTATAGGAATTTTGTAACTAATATTCTTAAATTCTCATATAAGGTGAAAATGATTGCATTGAAAATCGAGTTTTCCTAATTTCCCATAACATTAACCTGGTAACATTAATTTGGTTGTTTGACTTTTTTTAATAAAAAATTCATTGATAAAAAAAGTAATGAAACTGTCACTTTTCTGGAAAGATAAATTGTACTTCGATAAACAATATATATTTAATAAAATTTGACAAGCTTTATGTCGAATATTTTAGCTCCAACGGACCTTCGAACCTTAGCTACCCAATTTTAACCCAATTTCTTCTAAATATCTCGCCATTATTTGATGACTTAAATATTTTAATAATGCCAAACTCGCCATTGATTTTTCAAACACTGAAACCATTAAAGCGGCCACCATCTTGAAACGGAATAGAACAAATAAAAATCCTTACACATGTGTCGTTTTTCATGACTTCAAGGATCATTCATGCCAATTTCGCAGAAAATCGAGCAATGCGCTTGGTCGTGACTGCGTAATAAACAAATTTTTAGACAAATAGACGAAATGCTGAAAGGCCAATTTAAAACAGGACGTCGCTTCCATCGGTCAAAAATGCCCTTCTAGCTGAGAAATTTAAGAAATCGCCATAAAGTGAAAGTTGTGATCAAAATAATCCACTTGGAAATTCGTCTCTGGGAGTTTTCAGTCCATCTGCCAGTGTCCAAACAACATCATGAAGTCTTGATTTATTCAAGGGAGTTAATTCATGTCATGTCACAATCTAATGAGAGAAGTAACTGCGCATGTCTGAGCATGGTCATATCATCAAAAAAAAAAAAAAAAAAACTTTAGCCCACCTACGCACAGAATGACGCGGAATGTATTTGAATGTATAATGCGCGATATGTACTGTTCGGATGTATAAATGCGGTAAGTATTGAATGTATTCGAAAGTATAATACATTCAGTTACGCTCAAAGTAGTTCAGTTTATACGAAATTTGAATAACCCCGTGTCACTTTGTGTTTATCACATGTGAACGAACTGACTGCGTTAATTAATTTAAGGATATAGTTTCAAATAAATTGTTCCAAAGGAAATAAAGCAGTTTTGTTCAATGTAAGATATCATTACTGGACATTAAAATACCACGTTAAGTCAATGAGAAACACAATTAAAAAGAAACCCCAACATTGCGGATCTTTGATTTTGAAAAAGGTTACAGAAGGTATTTTCATCATATACTTTTAATAAAATAAAAGATTTTAAAATGTCAAATCACATCAGTTAGAGCAAAACTGTTGAAACCAGACATACAAAAGCGGAAATTTCTACTACATGTCGGCGTTCACTATTAATAATTTTTATTCACGCTACCTCGTTCGCAAAAGTACAGTACTGGATATTTTGAATAAACATTTTACAAAATCATTCATCTTGTGTTATTTGGGTTGGAAGCCCCACAAACGCAAAACAGTTCTTAAAATTTTACTGTGGAATCTTTTTTTTTTTTTTTTTCCTTCTTTTCCTGAGGATGAAATTATATTCCAAACAATTTGTTTTAATTCTCTGCCAATTAATGTATCTTTTAGTACTTTAATTGTAAAAGACTTATTTCAGAGATAATTTCTCGTGGAATGAATTTTATACTCTCAGTACTGAAATAATATCAGTTTGCCACTGTTATAATTTTTCCATAAATTCGAAAATTTAATTATTAAATTTCTTATTTTGCTATTCTCTATCTTTCCCCACCACAACTACAGAAATAATTTTTTCCCAAGATCCTCAGAACACTGTTCAAACTCACGAGGTCTATCCCAACTCCAACAAACCATACCGAAGTATATGATGCACTTTGTAATTTGCCGATCCGCCAATAGATGGCACAACTTGTACAACTCCCAAGCCGAAAATGGTAAAGGAACGGTTATTATTTTCTTCTGAAAATTTGCATGAGAATAGAGAGTGAGACTATATATACCATATTATTCATTAATCAAGAATTCTGGCTTGGGGTTGGGGGGCAATAGGGGGAAAAACCCCCCCCCCCCCAAAGCCAAGCCAGAATTCTTGATTTTATTTAACATTATTACAACTGTTTTTTCTTAATTTCTCTCTTTCTAAAAAAAATAATAAAAACATTTCAACATTACTTTCTGGCTTGGCAGGCTCGAAAATTTTCCTAATTTTCTAGTCATTCTACTCGTACTTGTAGCTTTGACGCGGTCGAAGACACTTTTTGGCTAGTTATTTCATTGTAATTTTTATTAAATTATCTAAAATATTGTATTGTTCTTTATGATTCTTATTGTCAGGTGAGTAAAGTCTGTAAAGTTAAAGTGTTTTGGTTTACTTTATCCTTGAGGTTTGACATTCATCACGACGATTCAAAATTTTTATGACCTCCCCCCCCCCCCCCCCAGACCGGAATCCTAGATTCGCCACTGATTTCGACCGTTTTGTCGTGTATTTGAATGAAGCAGTCGGGCTGTTCCTAATTTTAATGATCGGTCATAATTAAAAAAAGATTCGATATATTTAAGTTTTTTAAAAATCTGGCATCTCAAAAATTATCCTTGCCGAATTTTACTATTAATAAAATTTGATCAGCCTACTAAGAACGATGTAGATGAATTATCATGAAGGAAAAATTATAGGAGTTCTAACAAAGCTCATTATTTATGCTTCTTTATGTGTTACAATTTTTTAAAAAATAATAACTACCTGTTTAATTTTGTCTGCATTTTTTATTTGATTTGTATGTTTACTTATGCTTATTTTTTGCCTCGTTAATTATCACATTCTAGAAAAAGATTATCCTAGTAATAAAAATTATTCGATCGCAAATAAGTATACGAATATTGTCTTTAATGGAGTAACAACATGGAACTAAAAATAAATGATTTAGCAAGACAGAAAAACTGATGACAATAACTTTCTTTTCTCTCCAAACTTGATTTAAAAACAGTTTAACTAAACCAAAATCACTGCATTTTCATTGCTTACATCTATTTTTGAGGAGAAAGTGGATGAGCCTTCTTCTCCAGGCCGCAGTTCAAACTGGAAATTAAAAGTTTTGACAGTTTTGTTTCATTCTGTTTCTCGCTATTATAATTTTGATTTACCAAACAATAATAAAAATTGTACTTTCTTTGCATTCTAATGTCTTAAATTTTTTTTCTCTTCCTCAAACTCCGTGATGATGTTATTTACGAAGGAGGGTCGTTGGTCAGCAGCTTTTAGAATTTTATACTATACTTTGCCCCCCAAGACCATTCAACCCCCCTCTTTCCGGCATGTCCGGATTTCAACCGAATCAATTATGGTAGCCCTCAGTGGCGAATCTAAGATTCCGGTCTGGGGGGTGGGGGCTGAGGTCATAAAAACTTTGTATCGTCGTGATGAATGTCAAACCTCAAGGCAAACCTAAACCAAAACTCTTTAACTTTACAGACTTTACTCACCTGACAATAAGAATCATAAAGAATAATACAATACTTTCGATCGATAACTTAATAAAAATTACGATGAAATAACTAGCCAAAAAATGCCTTCGACCGGGTCAATGCTACAAGTACAAGTGGAATGACTACAAAAGTAGAAAATTTTTCGAGCCTTTCAAGCTAGAAAGCAATGTTGAAACGTTTTCATTATTTTTTTAAAGAGAGAAATTAAGAAAAAACATTTGTAATTATGTTAAATTAAATCAAGAATTCTGGGTTGGCTCTGGGGGGGGGGGGGGGGGGGCCCGCGGCCCCCCCCCCCCCGGGGGGCCCCCCGGGGGGGGGGGGGCTGTAGCCCGATAGCCCCGCCACCCCTGGATTCGCCACTGGTAGCCCTAACTAAAACGAACTGAAATCGAAATTCGACTTTCAAAGTACATTTCGTGAAACCACCACTTGTTTCAAGATTGTATAACCGACTACTGCTTCTTAATTCCCACTCCGCTTTGTAACAAGTATGGGAGTTCAACTTATTTTTATTTTTCACCCATAAATTGAAAACATCCGCGACAGACTTGACGTCAGTGTGTTTCATGCAATACAGACATCGAGACTATCGACTATTGCGGGAAAGAAAAGCAAAAAAAAGGAAGAAAAAAAATCGCGAGCCTAGCAGGTGGTTTCAGTGTAAAAACACACACCGCCTTCAAAGTCGGGTGAAGAGATACATTAAAAAAATGAGAGTTCATACGATACGATCTCTTCGTATTTTTTCCACTCGCCTCTTTTTACGTTCTGTTCTCTTTCCCCGTATTTCTTTTTTCCCCAACTGAACTCTTATCAGTTGGTTTGAAACCCCATCTCTCCGTTCTCTTAAGCGACACGCAACGGGGTTGACTGTTCCTCCTACAAGTGTGTTTCTCTTCGCCTTTCTCATTGCTCTCAGCTCGTTTACGTAATTTAATGATGACAAAATCGATCGGATAGTTTTTCTGATAGGTATACGGTATCAAATTTTTCTTTTTAACGGTGGGATTGGCGGATAAGGTTTCTCTTGTTTATCGTCAGAATTAAACGCTTTTGATTGATTCTTTTAAACAGAGATTGCTTAAAATTTTCCCTTATTCCTTTTCGGTTAAACAAAAACTTTGAATACCCCATTTTCAACTCAAATGTTTTATTTGAATCTCAAAAGGATAACAAGTAAGAAAATGAAGCATTCATAAAAAATAAATAAATTAAATTAAAACATTTATAAAACACACTTTTATTAATGTACTAAAAAGTAGAATTTTTTTATTTTAATTATTATCCACTTTATAGTCTTTAATTTATGATTAACTAGCAGTATGTGCAGCGAGTTGCCGTGGAATCAAGACTTCAACAAAATGGGGCAAAAAATGCCCACAATGACACGAAAAAGTTTTGAAAACAAAATCAAAACAAAAGATCCTCATTATTAATTTTCCCGCTTATGTTTCTTTGCGATAATGACATGTTTATAATATTGAGTTTGCTCGCTTCTTTTTTCTTTTCGACAACGACGTCAAGGAATCGGATTTTAGAAATGCATGCTGGGAATAAAGCATACGACTTCGCCTGCCGTGAAGAAGGTCACGAACCAGACAATAAAATTGCACTCTGGGCTCGTCCGGAGAAACTCTCGCTGTTAAATCTCGCTAGTAAAAAAAACTGTTTGAACTGATCAGGGGAAAATTCATTTAAAAAAAACGAAAAAAGATATTTTAACCGTTCTTTTTTAAATCCGATAGAAGCATTCCAGTTATAAGCTTTAAAAAAATGAAAATTATAGAGATGTTAGAACGTCAGATGCGAGAATTTGAAGAAATCCTTATTAAAAGTTTCTATAAAAGTGACTTTTTTTCTAAAATTTCTCAACGTTCAGTAAATTACGTTAGATGTACGAAACAAACTGCATTAGAACGGAAATCGTTGGTTCTTTCCGATGGTGTAACTGTGTTTTTCATACAATTATTCGAAGCCATGCTATTGAGAAATGAGTGCGAAAAATCACCTAAAACAACACAAAATATTAAATAAAAAACTTTCTAGATTAAATTTTAAAATTCTGGCTTCGAGGTGCATTCATTCACCATTACGACTACCTGCGTGCCGAATTTCATGGTTCTAAGTGCGATAGATTCGTCTGAACATCGCATACGTACACACACGCACACAAACATTGCCTTTTATAAGTATAGATTATTACAAATATCATTGAATCTTGTAATCAATTTTCTTTTCAAATTCATTATCAGTTGGCACCCCTCATATGGAACAAAAATCTAATTACATTTATTGATTAACTGATGATTAAATTCTGAAAGTATTCAAAAAATGTATTGTCATCGATAATACAAAAGTATATAAAATTTCAAAACTCTAACACATAAGGAAGTGAGTCAAAAATTGATAACCAAATTTCATCTTTACAAACATGAAAAAAGTGCATAAAATTGTGTAATAAAAAGAATTCGTAATTTAAATAAAACAACAAATGTGTATTAAAAATTTTAAATAGTTATTATAATAATTTAAGAATCTATATTAAGAGAGAACTGTAGAATCCCAATCCTAGAATTTCATATTTGATGTATTTGCCTCCAGATGGAATTGGATTTAACCGAAAAAGCTTCTTGAACTTTTCACGTATGAAAACTCTTGGCTTTAAAAAAGAAATCTCTATTTCACTTTTGAAAGAAAAGAAAAGGGGGGAAAATTAATTTGCAACTTCGTCGGTGGAAAGTCAAGCAACTATCTGCATTGTCTAAGTGTAAGAAACTATACTAAAGAAAAGAAACACCACTATTTAGAAATCAAAGTAAATACAGGTAACAATTTTATTAAAAAAAGCCAGCATCAAAATTTAATAGATCTATTTATTAAATATCAAAACAATGTTTCAATTCAAAACGGTTGACCTACATATTTTTCGTTGCTTGGAAATTTTGCTTACTTTGGTTGCAAATCTTGATGAAAACATGTCCTCTCCAAGTTCAAGCCCTCCAAAAATTCTGAGCTCCTTCATTTTGAGGAAAGTTTAATTTTATGGAGTAAAATTTAATAAAAATTTTACTATACATCGTTCAAATTAATTTCATAATATCTAGTGTTAGTTATAAACACTAGAGCTAGTTACGCTAGTTAAAACTTGCCACATATCATTTTTTTCAAGCGCTTAGAAATATGATTTTGTTGAAGTCTTAAAGTTGGCTGGGAGAGAGCATAAAACTCTTTTACATTAAGTGACCAGACTTTTTTAAAACTTTCTACACGGGATGTAAGCAGGTTATATGTTGAGCAGGTGGTCAAGCCAGAAAAGCGAGTAACAGAAAACAGACTCTCTTTGCTAATCTTCAATGTCTGGTCAATATACTGCTGAAGATTATGGTATTAACCTAAACATGGTGGAACTTAATAATATTCAGACGAAATCCGATACTGAACTGATAACGAATTACCATACTGCAGCTTCGCTTAAATAGGGTGAACATGTTTTATATGAAGAAAACAGGAAGGAGAATTATTTCAGAACCTTATTTTAATAGAATCTTTGATTGCAGAAATCTCATGAGTCAATAATATGAAAATGATGGGGGGTTAAAAAAATGATTAATTCTTTATACCATTGATTGCTTGTTCTTTTAACCTGGTAGTTTGTATATACCTATAAGGTTACTTTACTTGACTCTTGTTATTTCTTCACTCATAATTCTTTAGTATTGTAAATAACTCTGTAGAATGCAAAAACAACATAAACGAAATTTTGAAAAAATAAAAATAAAAACGATTTAGGTGTTTTCTGAAATCAGCGATTCAATTAAATCTGGTAAATAGTTTTTATAATTTAATAAGAATTATTTATACACAAGTAAAAGAAAATTTGACAATCTGAGACATTTTTCAAGTTTGGACAAAATGTCAAAAGCTGGTACTGTCCCGGAAGATTCGACACATCTCATCACTTTACTTCAAAAGAGCAACAGGTTTTCCTTTATTTACATTATAACATAGCGGATCCAGAAAAAACTGCAATAAATATTGAACTTATTCCGAAATTTTCTTTTATTTTTTTAGTAAGAGAATTAAAATTCAAGAATTCTTCGCTCACAATGAAGGGTTTAGTTTAGTTATATTAACGTCCCGTTCTGAAGCAACACGAGGGCCATTTTGGGACGGACCTCGTAATTTTGAACCACGGTCAGATGACGAGGACGACACCTGAGCTGGCACGCCCTCTCCAAACTTCCACGCCACATAAACGGGAGAACGTTTGGCCACTACGTATGATTTAGCGTGCCTCACAATGAAGGGAAACATGCACACCCATATGTAATTACCAAATGGTCCCTTTCTCTTAAACCACCTTAATTTAGGACAGTCTATCTTTTGTCTGCAGTCTTTTACCGCAGCCCCAAAATTTGTCAAACCTTTTCCAAATCACTCCTAAACCTTATTCTAAGCGGTTTCTGTAGCCAGACTTGAAATGCTCTATAGCTAAATTGAACAAGGTCCCTTCTTTCAACGCTCAGGTTGAGGAAAAGTGCATCGGCACTGGCACTGAAAGGAATATCTGAATCAAGCAAGATAAGTCAGATACGCACGGTGATCCACAGTGAAAACCACATTCTAAATGCTTAGATTCGATCATTGGCTTTGCACATTTAAGGACCCAGTCATTTTGCAACCTACGCAGTGGCTGCTTCGTCCATAAGAGCTGCATAGCTGCAGTCCACCCTGAAATTATTTTAAAAGATTGTGTTTTCCTTTTTATTCTAATTGGCTTACTTTTCCACTTTGAGAATTCAGTGATCAACGAAAATGGCAAAAAAGTAATAAAAATGTAAAACTAAGACGGAAAATCGATCAAGAATTAAGAGAGAGAGACAGACCAGAGCTGCAGAGAATTTTGCCCCTCCTCAGGATATGAAATTAACGCAATGAGCAACGCGAAGCCGTAGAAAAGCAACCCTTTCTCCGCTCGAAATTGCATTCATTTGAGCTGCACTCTGGAGCAGTTCACGATTGGCGCGAATTCCTCATTTGGCTTTTTTTTTCGCTTTTTCTCATAGTTCAGTCCGCTAAGTAGTTTTATTAAATCCAATTTTGGAGGAGTTGTAATTTTTTGCTTCTTTACGTTTTTTGGGGTGCTGATTACAAATCTGAGGTTTGCCACCAATAATTTTTATTGGAATTTTAGTTATAGCCAAAAAACATGGGCAAAAATTTTCACACATTTTTTTTTTTTTTTTGCTTATCACTCAAAAACTATTAATATTTAGTTTATCATCATAATATACCAAAATAATCGGCCCAAAATTAACTTCAAGTTAGGTTTATACAACTGTTTCGGCACTGCTTGTTTCTGAGTTGATGAACCTACGGTATTTAGGACGAGCTAACTCGGATAAAGCCTTAAGCGGTTAAGTATCTTTTTCTCTGGTTCTTTCGCTTGTTATAGTTTGAAATTCAAAATTCAATTATTGATTTTAC
>BGPR01000258.1:47540-63223 GCA_013235015.1 Araneus ventricosus
TTAAGAAAATGTTTAGTCTCCAAAAATTCTACAACTTAATTAAGCTCTTAAAGTAATAATTCTTAATATTAGTAACAATTCTTAATATTATATAGTAATAATATTAAGAATTATTAATATAATTAATATAATAATAACATTAATAATAATTATAAATAAATATATTATATTTGCTATATTAATAATATTAAGAATTATTAAAATAGTAATAGTTCTTAATATTAGGTGACAAACCTTATTAAACTTCTGCTTCTATTAAAAAAAATACCAATTTTTTCAGATACAATTGGTCCTAGATTGGTGTTGCACACATACACCTATTTATTAAATTGAAAGGGAAATGTACGTAGTTTCACTTCAGTAACCAGAAACTTGGCAACTGGAAGTCTCTTTCTATTTGAATTTTATAACTTTCATGAAGCTTTGTATCTTTAAAACTAGATGAATCAATTTGTTATATTTTATAGGCTGCAAAGAAAAAAAATAATGCAATACAAACGAAAAATTACACGTATGCCAAAAAATATACAAAATTATTAATATCGTGATAAAAGCAGATGTCGTCTACTTTTTTGTAAAGAATCATTGCACATGCTTGACATTGATGCGATACAACACATAGTTCAGGGAGGAGAAAAGAAAAGATGCTAAAGAACAATAATGCCATCGTTTCCATTTAGTTTATACAAATTCAAGAAACGTTTATACCAACATTTATCTTACGTTTATTCAAGGATTCATATATGCAATATGTTTGAAAGTTTCCTCATTTGGTATTTGATAATTTCAGTGATAAATAACATCACGCACTTACTTAACAGTTGTTTTTCAGGGGATTTGAATATCACGATTTCGGTTTAACACGTTTGGATAAATGTTCAATAACTTCCTTTAACACGAAACTTGAACTCTCGTTAAATACAATAAAATGAATGCAGACAAGGAAAGTGGGCAATGTTTCGCAGAAGTGAAAATTTGAATTTTCTTTTGTTCTTATAAATTTCACTATTCTGTATGACTTCAGAGTAGGGTTATGTTAACTCTTGCGTTAATTACAGTTATAAAAGTCTGAAATAATTATTTATAAGGAGATGAGTAAAGATTTTTTAATAATATCAGTGAGAACGGATTTCTTCAAAATAGTTCCAATATTTTTTTTAGAAACAGCTAAAAAAAATTGACAGTGAGAAAATTAGTAATAATAGTGGCAAAAAAAAAGCCATTTAGCTATAATAGGTAAAGCATCTTTGTAGTTGAACGTTTACGTAAAAATAAATACTCTAATTTTTTAAAAAGACATTTTGGAGTTTCTGTAAGAATTTATTAAATTTATTAAATACCTCCTTTCAAAGTGAAATTTATAACTTTTTTTTTGAATTTTACCACGTAAGATAGAATTTCCAGCGGTTCACAGCAGTCTACCGAGAAACTCGAGGGCTAAGTGTACACAACAACGGCACTTCCCCATTGTCCAACACAGCAGTTTACCGAGTAACTCGAGGGCTAAGTGTACACAACAACGACATTTCCCCATCGTCCAACACTGTATTTGTGGATAATAGTGAAGCGGATAACATCAAAATAAATTAATTATATATACAGTAGTTGCAGTCCACAAAATACCCTAATTTTATTAACAGTAATTACACTCTCCAAATTACTTTGTTTGATTTATAGTACTTAGTGGCCACAAATTTATTCAATTTGTAGAAAATCTCACGGTGCGATGATTATGGCATAGTTTGTGTTTATCAATCTTCAAACAACGCATGCATAAATTCGGTGTTTCTGATCACCAGTGTCCCGAAAGAACTGCTCTGCTATTGAAAGTTATATGAAGATGGTCCCCCGAATCCGTAACAAAATTTTCCATATAATTTTAATGGAACTCAGTGTGTAGGTAAATTTTATTTCCTCCCAATGAATTCTTCACCGGAAGCGGTGGTCTTCTTTGATGTTTCTTGTAGGTAGGTGTGTGAGAACGGTGGCTCCTCCCCCAACCTTAAAGACGTCGACACCCGGGGCATGAGGACTGCATATTAAGCGGAATGCTCATTTTATTGCCTGCGCACTCAGCAGGTGGGATTCCAAAGAGTTCACGGAGTGGCACAGACTGTTCCGATAATGATCGGCATATGAGCAGAGAGGATGCGTTTCCGTTCCAAAGAGGATGCCATATATTCCTATTTTTGGCACACATTAAGGTTGGATATCAGAAAATGGTCCGATTCTTGGGTTTCGGGCACAATTATAAAGGTTCCAAAGGAAATGGAATGCAAATCATGAAGGTATACAGGTTCTGTAGGTCAACGCCACGATTAACAATTTGGGAATTAATTAAATTAAAAATTACATTTATCCCTGGTATAGTATGTGTAATTAGTTTCGTATTGTTCCGAAATCGTGGTAAGCGAAAGTTGGAAGCATTATATGGAGGATTCAGGGTGAAAGTCGACCAAATCCGTGCGATTCTTTTCCGAGAAAATGGACCTCAAAGTTGATTAGCTGATTTCAAACTATGGGCTTGAATCATTGGTGCACAGAAAACGTAACATTTCTACACTACCATTGCAGTGTTAGTGAAAAATGGGCAAAATATTGACTTGGTCTACTTTAATTTTGAATCCTCCTTATATCAAGGAAAGTATTCCGCGTTTGATCGAAATCCTGTTATAGAAGCGCTGTATGGCGTGAGAAGCTTATAAACAATTCAAATCAGGTAATCTGCATCATGCTATACTGAAACCTTTGTTCCGGTGCAAGTTGATTGATCCGTTGAGTATTGATTAACTTCGAGTTTTGTAACTGCACGAGGTCTATTAGGCATACACTAAATAACTTTCAGTATTAAACATATAAAAGAATTAACGCTGATTTGGAAACGCTCTCCTGTTTGTACTATCTCAAGATATTCGACATACGACGACAGGTTTACTGTGTTTTCCAGGACGACAATTGCAGAGAAATGTTGCTTATCGAACCTTCTAACTTCCAATCTTGAAGCCGAAGTCTATCAGGCGGTCAAAGCAGCCGTTTTCCTTTATTGTCATTTGCGTACGTTTCCCAACAAAGAAATGATATTTTAGAAGCCTTAACATTTTTATTTGTCTTGTATCTTTCATCTACTACACACACCTAGTAAAGGTACTCTGTAGTAAATGAAAACTCTTGTTGTTTGAATATGCATAATACCAACACGTTAGAGTAAACAGAAAACAGTGAAGACACAATGATTAGGACCTATGGTGACCACTATTATCATTTAATACAAAATTTTCCTCTGAGGCGAAGATATAGCAGTGGCGTAGCGACAAGGGGGATGACAAGGATATATGCCTCTTGTGTCAATGTTAGGGGGCGCCATCGACAAATCGTTTGCAACACTTTTTAAAACTAAATATGACGAGAGGGCGAAAATTGAATATCATGACCTAGACACCATTTACATTTATTAAATCACTGGTGACCAATGGCGGCTAAAAAATCAGATTATTCCACTTACTATCACTACGCCACTGGGATACAGCTGATAACGTGTTCTTCCTGACAGATGAACCTCTATAAATGAGTTATCGTCGATACGAAAAAGATCATGGCAGCAACTAAATTCTAGCTTGAGAAAAGAAACTCCTTAACAATCCCACAGAAGTAAGACATAAATTTCAGATATCTCCGAGCACAATTAATGCACTGATCTCAAAGAAATCGCTTCATGAAACATTCCAGGCTGCTGGATCGTCTGAAAATCTGCATTTATAATGAGGCGGGGACTCCCGGGGTGTGCTCTTCCTCTTGAGCAAGTGGCTCAGCACTTCCGGATGCCGTAAAAAGAGTAACGAGCCAGATTCCTGCGGGAATCGTGTCTTCAGGTGAGCACGGTTACAGGGCGTGTTGAAGGGTGATGACAGCATGGGAGGACGGAATGTTTCGATTTCGTTCTGGCCATCAAAAAGGATACGTCTGCTATAAAATACGTCGCTCATTCCATCGGGTGCCAGAATCGCTGCGTATAAACTGCTCCGAGGTTTCTTGATTCTCTGTGACATACACGATGCGGTTGCTTAAATTTCAAACATTAAGGGAAGTTTCAGGGCTATTTCGGATTTAGAAACACTCAGAGATTGAACTCTCTTGGGAAGCAGACAAGGTGGTCACCTACACGTGACCAGAAACGAATAGTTTATACAAATATACAGGAGAGTCGTTTAGATAAGTTTGTTTATTGAATCTTGCATTTGTAATGGCAATAAATCAACGCAGAAACGTACAAAAGTAAAAGGCGAGTTTGAAACAATGGTATCAAATCATGAGCACAAGCAGGGCCTGATTTCCCATACCAACCTAGGTCATGGCCAAGGGTGCAAATATAAAAGAAACTGGGATAAAACATTTACAAATTCCAGTATTATTTTGGATTGCCTATACAAAACACTGCTTTTTAAGCACATCCGTACATATTAAATAAACTTGTATCACATGTACAGTGCCGATGTTTATATAGTTGCGGTCAATGCACCAGGGAGGAGAGCGCAGAATTAAGTGCTTTGGATTAGGCAGTAGAAACGTGTAAATCTGGCTCTGAGCACGAGACATATGTCGATTTCATTTAGCTAATGAAGTGACATTACAGCACAAAGTTTCTCTTATATGTTTCGTTAGGCAGTTACTGTCCTTTTTCAAATACGGGAACTCTCCGCGCATGCGTCAGTCGGCCTTGATTTCACCAGAATAGGGATAAGATGAAAGATGGAGGAGGTGATGTTTACTTTTTATACCGAATACTCGATTCAAAAACGCTCGTTTCGAATGAAAATAAAATGGTATAATTTAAAATGAAAATGAATATCGGTACCGGAAAAGAATAACTAAAAGAAAAACCAGAATAACAAAGGACTCCAGAAAAATGCGGTTCTTATCCAAAAATTGTCCAAAATTGGTAGTCGCGGTTTTCTGAAGCGAACAATATCCGATCGTTTCTTTAAACATGCACACAAATCCAAACAATATCTTGGCTTAGTTTTTAGTTTATAAGAATTTTAATACGTTTAGATAACTTAGCAACCTGTATATATTTTGTGATTACTCTTTTTTAAAATAAAGGTTTCGCTATGCATTCAATAAGTGTAGAATATTTTGGTAAGTCGAAGAATGGTTCATAAAATGTTCGATAATTCTGAAACACACAAATATCTGTTTTATTTGAGATTGAAAAAGAACTCCGTTGTATTCTTTCTATCTGAACAGCATCGCCGTCTGTTAGTGACACAACGTCTTTAAATAGCAATTAAAAGCTGAATACAAGCCATAAAAACTAGATAAAGGCATAAAATATAAAAAAGATATCATAAAAACTTACAGTATATAAAAAAGTAGTTTTTTTATGTTACATTTCCAGGGTACTGCATTTGAGAGCGAAAGCTATAAAAACACGAACTTCTGGTTTTTGCTCTCAGATTTGGGGATTTTTATGGATTTATAGATATTAATTCACAACATTTATGAATCATACAGCATGTTTATTTTTTTTCTTCGTAGAGTCGTAATTCTACGTTGTCGTATACTTCAGAAGGTCTTATCCATCATAAAATCATTTGTTTGATTTCAGATTTCAAACACAAAGACCGTTTTGTTTAGTTGTTTCGTGGAAGAAAGTCTAAACGCAGACGACTTTTTGGCGCTTATTATTATTATTATTCTCTTCTTTCTTTCTTCTTTTTTTACGCCATTATATTACGTTATAGATCGTGTTACGAAGAACATGAATTTCAGCTGGCATGATGCTAGCGTTGCAGAAGGAAGAGCGGAGAAAGAAGGAAGTAAACAACTAAAATAAAGAAAAAAAGTTGGGCGATTTTTAACTCCGAGACAGAAGCGGGTAAGAAGAAAATTTGAACTCCTTTTCGCACCGCTGTGATTGACACTGACAGCTTCAGTTGGCTGAACCTGTTGATGTTGATATCCAGTCATCTGAAAGAAAGGAATACTCCGCTGTCGGAACAGTAAACACTGTGTCACAGTTTAAGGGAATGTCTTTGTGACACATTCTTCCCCGCGACTCTTTTAGTGCGGGCTCAGGGAGTGTCTTTGTTGAATTTCAGCTGGCTCGAACGAGAGTCAAGTTTAACATCCTACAAATATTCTTCGAATGATCAGAAGCGTTCTTCGGAGCTGGTGTCATCCACTGACATAAATGGTGACACAGTTTCGTCACGCGCACTCACATTTATGAGGTCAGTGCTGTTCTTTGAGCCTGCAGTCTATATCGGAAATTAGAGATGGGAAAAAGTTACCGGTTTTAGCCGAAAACCGTTTTTTTGTTTCAGTTAACAATTTTTTCGGTTATTTTTTTATCCCGGTTGCAACCGATTATTTTTTTTAAGTCTAATAATTGGGTAAAAATACAGGATCGGTAGATAGGCTCGATTTTAGGTTCGATTTTACTAAAATTTACCATTTTATATTCGATTATACTAAAATTTAATAAGTTATGAAGCTTTGAATTTCATCATCTGAGGCCAATCACCGACAACCTCGAGGCGTCTGTTGGTTGGCGGATTACTGAAAGAGTCTTTATGAACAGATAAATATCGGCCAATGGATTGATTTCCTGTGAAAACAATATTAAAAAAAAAAAATTGTTTACAAACGGCGTTTATTTTTTTATAAAAAACAACAACCGAAAACCGGTTATTTTGAGCTGATATAACCACCAGGTTAAACCGGAGGCGAAAGAAACCTGAATAACCGAAAACCGGTTATTTTGAGCGGATATAACCGCCAAGTTAAAACGGAGGTGAAAGAAACCTGAATAACCGAAAACCGGTTACTTTGAGCGGATATAATCGCCAGGTTAAACCGGAGGTGAAAGAAACCTGAATAACCGAAAACCGGTTATTTTCGCAATATTGGAAATACAGTGAAACCTCTCCGCAGCGGCCATCCTCCGTTCCAAGGAAAACCGCTTTAAAGAGGTTTCGTGTTTGGAAGTACAAAATACGTATTTAAACAAGCCCTAATTCATTATTTCTGATAAAGCGAGTTTTAACAAGCATCTAAAGAGAAAAGTAGGTGTAAAACCGGGTAGCTAAGGTTCGAAAGCTTGTTGGAACTAAAATATTCGTCATAGAGCTTCTCAAATTTTATTGAAATATTCACTGTTTATCGGGGTACAATATATCTTTCAAGAAAAGTCACAATTCCATTACTTTTTTTATCAATGATTTTTTTTTAAATAAAAAACGTCAAAACCGGATACACCTGTTAACGTTATGGGAAATTAAGAAAACTCAATTTTCAGTAGAAAAGTTGCAATAATTTTATTTTATATGACAATTTCGGATTTGCTGCCATCTTGGATTGTATCCCCCTTTTTAAGTTTTTCTTAAATATCTCAGAAACTATTAAAGGCAGAAAAAAAAATAAAAGCATGCATTTGTTGGGAATTTTACGATCATTAATTTGTTGTATTGCATGACATTTTAAAATCAAATAGTTTTAGAGATATTCAAGAAAAATTAAAAAAGGAGGGATGAAATCCAAGATGGCGATAGCCTTTGAGACCCATTATCTGGGAAACTATTGAAGCTGGATGAAAAAGAAAAGTATGTATTTGTAGAGAAATTTACGCTCTTTAATTTTTTAAATCAATTGTAATTTTAAAACTGAACAGTTTTCTAGACATTCAGGAAAAACTAAAAAAAAAAAAAAAAAAAAGGGATGAAATCTAATATGCACTGCGAGCTCACCCTCCAGGATCGGGGACTTTTAGTATGTTCATCAGAAGCACCTCACTAACACGTGCACCAATTTTCAAAACTATATGATTTAATGTTTTCTTAACCCCCATTTTGGACCTTCATTCACTGGACTATAGGGACTGGTTAGTGATGTGTTCGGCGCACCACTTCTCCACCGACGATTACTCATGGTTAGTGATGTGTTAGGCGCGCCACTTCTCCACCGACGATTACTCCTGGTTAGTGATGTGTTAGGCGCGCCACTTCTCCACCGACGATTACTCGTGGTTAGTGATGTGTTCGGCACACCACTTCTCCACCGACGATTACTCGTGGTTAGTGATGTGTTAGGCGCGCCACTTCTCCGCGGTTACTCATGGTTGTGGCAGTGATGTGTTAGGCGCGCCACTTCTCCCTGACGATCTGATGGCGTGTAAGGCCCCTTCTCCGATACTGGTTAGTGATGTGTTAGGCGCGCCACTTCTCCACCGACGATTACTCATGGTTGAGTGAATTTCGGCACGCCACTTCTCCACCGACGATTACCGTGGTTAGTGATTGTTAGGCGCGCCACTTCTCCACCGCAGATTACTCGTGGTTAGTGATGTGTTCGGCGCCACTTCTCCACCGACGATTACCGTGGTTAGTGATGTGTTCAGCACCAGTTCTCCACCGACGATTACTCGTGGTTAGTCGCCCGGCGCACTCACATCTCACCGACGATTACTCGTGATTAGTGTTCCTTTTCACTTCTCCACCATTAATGATTACTCATGGTTAGTGATGTGTTCGGCTCGCCACTTCTCCACCGACGATTACTCACTGCCGCCATCATATCATACCCAGCTTTATACAGTAGGGTGTAGAAGTAATCCGTGGAGAATTTTAAAGATGTCTGTTTATTTGTTGATACCTTTTAAGCAGAAAATTAATGGATAACAGAAACTGACGATTAAGAGAAGTTTTACTGTATTTAGCGAGGATATGTTATTCCGTGGAGGTATTGATAGAAAAGACCAGTTTCTTTCTGGAATAGGTGGTTTGTTCCACAAAACTAGCACGAAGAGATAGACATCGCATAAAGACTGCTAATCTGTGGCGGATTAAGCTTACTGGGGGCCCCTGACGCTAAATTTCTAGGGGACCCTCTGAAGCAATACAGAAAAATGCTTAACATTTCGACTTTTTTATCATTAAGTTTTTAAAAAGTATAGTTTCGAGTCCTTTAATCATCAAAATTATATTTTTACGAATAATTACTGTTATATTATTTAATTTTTAAAATTAGCTTAATTAATCTTTGTTGATAACTAAGAAACTTCGAATTCACTGATTTTATTTTAGTATCTTAAATACGAGTACATAAATATTATCGAAATAAGTTGAGGATTCGTTGCATGAAAGGAAATGCAATTGTCTCTTTCTTTGCAAAATTGCTTTCTGCATTGCTATTGAATAAATAACTATTACTTTCTACATAGCATTTAATGAATTTTAAAGCTCAAAAGAGAGTCAATTTACCTCTCTGAACCCGGCTAGATTGAGAATTCCAGAAACTCAAAAATTGAAGTAAATTTTCGTACACGAAAAAAAGAATGGAATCCTCCCTTTCTGTACAGAATTTCCAGAAGAACGGCACTCGAATTTGGGCGATTAATTACCAACAAAGAAAGGAACTACTTTTCTCCCGTAAAATGCTCTCAGTCACCCGAAACCGCCCGAGTCCAAGCCTCTGTCGAATAGGGCGGTTTGAGGCGGAATAGGGCTCATAGAGTTAATACTAAATATTAAAATATAACAAAATATGAATGACAAAAATAAGAAAAATATTCTTTAAAAAACTACATTTCTAGGCCCCTGGCGTTCGCCTACTGCGCCTTGCCTTTAATCCGTCCATGCCTCTAATCCACGGCCGGATTTATACGTTTCTCCGGCCTAGGCCAAAACATATTTTGCACCCTAGGCCAAAGCACATTTTGCGCCTCCTATCAAAAAGTTAATATATAATTTTCAATTTAATATACAATAAGTTATCTTTGAAACATAAAATCACTTAACACAATCTTTATAATCCTTGAACCACATTAAATTTTTAATTCAAAAAGGCACTACTTATGATATAACACAACAGTAACACCTGCAAAAATACTTCATCGAATTTCTTCACATCATCTGGAATACCCACTAGAACTTCGGTCGCGCTTTTGTCCGTGAGTAGGCTTGAAGGATCGCTGAAGTAGATATATCTTATTAAATCTCTTAAAGGTTAGGTTAGGTTATATTAACGTCCCGTTTTAAACCAACACGAGGTCTATTTAGGGACGGACCACGTAATTTTGAACCTCGGTCAGATGACGAGGACGACACCTGAGCTTGCACCCCCCCCCTCTCCAAGCTTCCACACCACACCAACGGGAGGGCGTTTGGTCACTACGTATGATTTGGTGTGCAACAGGCCCCACACGCGGCGGATCTTCGGTGGAATCGGGTTTAGAGCCTGGAACCCTCCGGCCCCAAAGCCGAGACCTTACCACTAGGCCAACGCGGCCTATCTGTTAGAGGTAAGAGACAATAAGGTCCACAGAAAACAAAAAAATGTATTGTTAAATATATTTAATGTGATGAATGTAAATTTCAAGAACATCATTTTATATGGCCTTTCCAAAATAATACTGAAAGTTTGTAAAAATTTGGTTGTTATTTCTTCGGTGTGTGCGCCTCCTGGTGGCTGCAACCTAGGCCATGGCCCTATGGGAAGTCCGGCCCTCCCTCTAACCTTCCAGTGGGCTCGCTAAAATTTTTTACACTAGCTGACGCGTGTCGTACTTTTTACGATACAATAATTTTACTCGGAGCCTGAGGGTTCCAGGTTGGAAGCCCGATGCCGCTGAAGATCCATCGTGTATGAGGCCTGTTGCACATTATATCAACTCTGGGGTCAACGGTCCTCCTGCTGGTGTGGTGTGGAAGTTTAGAGAGGGAATAACACCTCGGGTCGTCCTCGTCATTTGACCACGGTTCAAAATTACGAAAGTCCATCCCAAAATGGCCCTCGTGTTGCTTCAAATAACGTAATATATAACTAAACTAAATATATAACTAAACGTAAATATATAACTAAACTAAACTGAACTATTCGTTGCTGACAATGGCCAGTTTGGACGACACTCAAGCAAAAGATGGTCAGGAGAAAAAAGTCTAGTTAAAAATATGGTTAACAATGTCCAGGGTGAACCACGCAAAAAAATTTAGAAAACTCTCATTATTTCAGCGAGTTTTGGTGTATAACCTTCCAGAGTACTTTTTACGACACAATATGTTTGTTAATTTTTACTCTTGCAGTTGTAGGTTACTTCATAATAGTAATAAGAGACACATCAGAAAAGCAAATCCTTCCATCAAGAGCGAAAATTAATTTTTATATTATTTGCAAAATCTAAAATTACATTGAAATCAGAGAAAACAATGAGATTTAATACTATTATTTTCTAAAAAATGGTATTAAGCAATATATAATAAAAAATAGTATAATATAAACTAAGATTGTACAATAAAGACTTTCTTCTTAGTTTCTACATTGTCCTTGCATTAGAAATATTGAATTTTTGCCAGAGAGTGACGCTTACAAGTATACTATATATTGCACCTACGTATTTCATGGATTTTGATGATCGTTTTATTTCTTTCAAACACAAACCGCAAGCTCTTTTTCTCAATGCTGGTTGCTGTTCACTTGCTTTTTCAGGTTGTGATGTATAATTTAGATTTAAAGACATGGTAATGTCATATGGCGATGATCAGATTTTTTGGGCTCGAGTAGTGAGGTGTTTTCATAAGACTGAAGTTTTTCAAGAAAATTCCTCGACTTGGTGGATTATTGGCAGGCATATTACATATTAAATATTTTTGAGAATGTAAAATGTAATATTAAATCTCTGTAATATAATTATGGATATATAATTATAAAACTGAAACTTTAAGACGTGAAAAAATTATCAAATTACACTAGCGGGCGCGCGTCGTAATTTTTACGACAGACGCATAAAACAGTATGAAATGACCTAGAAACTCGGACAAACGCATTTAATCCTGAAGAGAAGGGTCGCATGAAGAAATAGCAATGACCTTCAGACAGTTTTGACTCCGAATGTGAGAACAGAGCATGAAAAATCCCGTTCGTCGTAAAATTTGCGCAGGAGCGCCTGCTGGAAGGCTAATCAATAGCTAGAGACCTTCAAAGGCCAGGAACAGGTATAGCGACTGACAAAACGAGGGTTTAGGCATTCTTTCCTCCTTCTAGAAATAACTCTGGTTATTAGCGGGGATTCGATTCATGAGCTTTTGCTCCTGCAAACCGCCGAGAGTGAAAGTTCCTGGCCCCGGGGAACGTGACTCGGGGACGCGCACTTCGACACGCGCGCCAACTTCAACTCAAAAAGAGGGACTTCAGCACGCCACTTGATGTTCAGGGGCGATTTACCCGAGATTAAAGCAGCGCGACTGCGGCTTCTTTGTTCCGTTCGGTTTTGTTTGGCGACCGTTCTTTTTATTCTACTGTTTTTTTCCGAAGAAGTATTTCTCGTTCACAATGATTTGTCGAGCGGTGGATGAGGTTCGAGTGTTTGTGGTGGGTTGGCGATTTGTATCAATATTTTGGAGAGGAAAGGTGAAGTATTTTTGGATCACGTCTGGACTGGAGTTCAGTTGTGATAGTTTGTTCTATCATTCGTTAAAAGTGGCATTAATTTAAAAACTTTTAACAGCAGTGGAATCATTTCAAGTGTTTTATCGTTTATCTTAGTGTGAAAAGAGAAAAGTGCATGACTGCTTTTCATCTGAATTTAATTCATACTGTATGATAAAAAAATTATTTTCGAACAAATATTACTTTGTACCAAGACTTTTAAAGAGAATGCCGGCAAAATATTCTTTTAAAAATTAATGCTTATCTTTAATCAATCCAAACACCACCTTTATCATGTACATGTTTCTTCATGTTAAGCACGTTAAAATCGATATTTTTTCACATCTAAAGTAGTTAATGTTTATGTTTTAAATAAAGTTTCTGAGAAAAGTTGTTATTATAATTTTCTCCTATTAATGTAATATCGGTATCTGACGATTATATTGTTACAAAAATCGTTCTATGGGTGTATGGTGTAAACAGACCAATACGCAGGATAATGAAGAATGAAGGTTTATTCACAAATATGCAGGAAAACACGTAGCACAGGTAACAGGAAATAATAGATCTTTCACAGATTAAAACGGACATCGATTCACAAGTAATAAGACTTCAGCACTTTCATATTTAGCAACACAACCAGTCAGCAAATCACTAATAATGACAATAACAGCACTTTCAATAGCGCTCAGCTCACCGGCTTTCTAGCTCGCTCTGCAGACGAAACTCCAAAGTCGTTCCAGTCGATCAACACACACTACTCAATACAGCTCGGCGTCTAACTGCTTACTAGCTCGCACAGCGGATAGAACTACGAAGAGAGATTCCAAAGACGTTCGCACTCCAAGGCGATCACAGTCGATCAACACATTCAAATACTACCAACATTCACTCCCCCGTGATCCAAGCACACACCTTGTATAGTCTGCCTCGGCAGGCCGTGACGTCACATGGAATCATCTAGTACATTCAAGCTTATCTTCTCTCCTAATAGAGATATCGAGAAAGTTCCAGCACCTTTGATATCCCATATTTCGTTGCCAAAGTCGTCAAATTTGTCGCCAAGTTTGTCGTCAAGTTCAGGGGTCCAGGTTTGGCTGCTGTCAGTCATCCCATACTTACCCCTGTAAAACTCTCGTCCCAACAATAAGACTCACATTTCTGGGAGCGACTTTCCATCTTTGTCACAATAACAACTTAGCAGACTGTAAAAGTATTTCTAACACAATCTAGAATTAGTAATGCTTTATGTACAACTACCCAGTGAGGTCAACCCGTGTGAAGCCCAGTTGCATGACAAACTTAACTGAGCATGCCATCAAGCATCTAACGTATCGTTGTGGTTTACGTCATTTGCTCCCCAGTAAAATGAACAATGGGATCCAAAATTAAACTGGCCCTGCTCTTTTCATGTGTACAATGGCAACGTGAATTGGCTCCATTCAAAGCCTTCGATTTCCGCTATTCCAAAGCATGTAAGTGAAGATGACAATTTGATTCTTTTGGCAGCAGATCCATAAATGGAAAAAATAATAATGAAAGTATATATAGGTAACCAAGCTGTAGGAGCTATGAAGATTAAAAACAGCTGTGCCGTTTAAATACAAAAATGGATATTCTTTAGGAAGTTGTTTGTAGTGAATTCCCTCATATTTCATTTAAGCGAATCTGCGTAACGTCCTCAAAAGCAATGAAAAATACAGGGTGGCCCAGCGGGTAATGTTTGAAAAACAATCTAATAGATGGCGCTAGCTGCGAGCAAGTGAGACCAAACTTGGTGCGCTTGATCATTAGAACAGGTAATTGTATAGTTGTGCGTTTTGTTAGCGAGCGGTGAGTTTACGTGTGTTGTTCAGTTGTGATTGTCACATGCGAAAATGAATAAATATTCCACAGATTTTCGCGTGTTTAATGGCCAAATGCCATGAAAATATTAAGGCAGTGCAACGGGCATGGCCGAAGAAGTTTCACAACAAGAAATGGCTGCAAAAAAGGACCATAAAAAAGTTAAGTCAATTTTCGAGTTTTCACAAAGCTTCGTTTTGTTTTTCCCCTTCATGTTTGTCATCAAAAATGGGTTTCAATTTTCTTCTTTAGACTGCAATACGATAAAAAAGCAATGACCACGGCCACTGCTTCTGTGGCCACAGACGAAGCAAAAGGGCGAGTCGACTATTTTTTGGGCTGCTAATCACTTACTTATGCACTTAAACTCACTGCTCGCTAACGAAACACACACACACCTATACATTTGCCCGCTCTAATGATCATGCGCACCAAGTTTGGTCTCACATGCTCGCAGCTAGCGCCATCTATTAGATTGTTTTTCAAGCATTAGCCGCTGGGCTACCCTGTATGTAGAAACGAAAAATACGAAAATAAATGGAACGCATAGAAAAAGTTTTTATGCTCCCTTCAGATGAGTAAATTAAGGAAAGGTACAGTTTTCTTGGATTCTTATTCCTTCGGCGAGGAGAAAAATTTTACTTCTACATCTGTGACTGAAGAATTTTTTTTACAAATAAAATTGGATTATTGATATGGATGAATTTGACAAAAATATTATCTGTCACTCTTTTAACCTCTGAAAGCTCTGACACATCTGTATGAAATTGATTCCTCGTTGTTAAAATTAATTCTCTATTATTTGTAGGGAAAAAACAGAGACGGGCATATGAAAAAATGTGGATTCCGAGAAACGCTGGGTTATTAACTATAAGGTAATTAAAATGTTGGATTTAAAAATTTTAATTAAACAATATAGGATTCAAAGGAAATGTTTGGGGGGAACGTAACGTTTACGTTAGCGACAATAAAAACATAACCGACAGCGAAAATAAAAATATAGCGACAATAAAAAATAAACTGGAGGCTGGCATATGAAAATTAGTAATAAAAAGACTGGATTTGAAAGAATATTTACATTTGTTGGGGAAAGTAAGTGACAATATTTGTTGGGAAAAAAACGGAGCCGGGCATATGAAAAAATATGGATCCCAAGGCCTCACGTGATCTCACTTCTCTCCGCCGGGAATATCCCATTATTCAAGATTGCCCGTGCAATGCCGGGCCATACAGCTAGTAGAATTATTAAAAAAATCTGTGGTCAAAATTATTCTCAGGCAGGGCCGTCTTATCCAATTGTCAAACTGGGCTGCACCCCAAGAGCGCAATTGATCCAAAGGCGTCTGAAAATTTATTAAAATTAATTATCCTTCATAGAATTATTTAAAAAATCTGTGGTCAAAATTATTCTTAGGCAG
>BGPR01000258.1:63233-76825 GCA_013235015.1 Araneus ventricosus
TCCTTCATAGAATTATTTAAAAAATCTGTGGTCAAAATTATTCTTAGGCAGGACTATCTTATCCAATTGTCTAACTGGGCTGCAGCCCAAGGGCGCAATTGATCCAAAGGCGTCTGAAAATTTTCTATACAGATTTTATTTTAATTTTGAACAAAATAATTTCTCTATATATAATTTTAAATGTGTTCAAAATGTGATTAGATCTTGTAAGTAAACAGCCATCGAATTTGCGATGTTAAATTAACATGTATATCATTTGAAAAATATTTATACAGAAACATTCAGCGTTTTACTTATTAACTTCTATTATGCCTATAATAGAAGTTACCTACAATACGGGAGATGGCTTGCAAAATGTTATTTTGAAAAGGCGCTGATTTGAAAGATGTTAATCAGATAATAAGCGACTATTTTCTGCTGAATTTTTTTAGGTAGCTATTTTCACACCGTCCAGGTCAGTGCCTTACACCTTCTGGGTAGGCTGTGCCGGTGTGGGCCAATAAATAAATAGGCTCTAAAATTCCTAGTTACAATTCTGATGGGGCCAGCGCCGGTTTTCGCACATACGTTAGAGGCGCTCGCTTCGCGCCTCGAGAATCTAGGGGGCCTCAAAACCTATTCAACATACATTGCAGGCTAAGCAGACGGCAATATTGGGACATTGTGTAGGGATAGTGGGCCTCAAAGCAATTTTGCGCCTGTGATCTCATATTGACAAAATCCGCCACTGGATGGGGGCCAAATTATTCTAGCCCACGGCGCTCAAATTTGTCAAGATTGCCCTGTTCTCAGGCGGAAAATTTAACATTGAATCTATTCAAATTAGCATTCGCTTATTCACTACTTAAATCATTTAGGTACGCACTCGCTAAATGTTAAAAACTGCTTCAACAATAAAAGTGTAAATCCAATGGAGGAAGAATATTAAGAGGTTTTAACACCAGGAAAGCATGTAACTACACGATCCGAAGAAAATGTTGGTTGCACAGTTGACAACTTAAAGGATGAATGAGCAGTGAAAGTTGCAGCCATAAACGTTATACGAGTGCGAGGCAGAAATGTTTAAGGTCACGCGATGGAAAAAAGCGTGCATTTTATGTCTATGAATGAGTGAAGAAAAAAATATAAAGATACTGGACGGGATTAGAAAAAAGAGAGCTAGACGAGGAAAATTCATTCTGTGAGAAATTTGTACAAGGACGGCGTTCATGTGAAAGCAGATTAGAAAGACAAAAGATTTTTGATGAGGGACATTTGAAAGATAAGGAAAAGTTTGAATGCTTTTGGTATATTAAAGCTGGGTGGGTGAAATCACATGACAGGGTATTGCTTAATATCCACTCGCATTATGCCAGTATGCTGCTTGGTTTAAAAGCAGTTTACGTTGTGTAACTTGTTATATAGCTAATTTATTACATTGTAAGATAATAAAAAATGAATGATAATAGAAATGGAACTGAACTGCACGCAATAGCTTTATGATACACATGTACTAATGGTTTTTCCACATGTAATTCCTTCAAACCAGAAAATATAATGTCACAATACGAAATATGTATGAAGTTCCATTAAAAAAATCTTTTATTTAAAATACCGGCAACGTTTGAAACGCCGGCATCCTATAGAATGTCTAGGTAGTTTTGGGCAAAGTATGAAATATGAAAATTATTTGAATATGCTATAGATATATTTTCCCTAGGTATTCTATAGAATGGCAAACGCTATTTAGTCAAAGTATAAACAAAAGGTCATGATAAGGCTTTTATTTAAAAGATGTGAATTCTACAGAAAAAACAACTGTTATTTGGATAAAAATAACAAAAGAGTGTCATTATCTTCTATTCGAAATACGTAAAGGATTCTACAGAATGCATTCTACAGAAATTCAAATGTTATTTAGATAAAATAATAAAAGAGCCCCATTAAAAAAAAAAACTTCTATTTAAAATACGTAAAGAAAAATGGAAAGTTATACAAAACGAAGTTGTTGCCATTCCTGTTATAAAGAAAACAACATAAAATATGAACTTACTTGTTGCATCAAGAAGCGCAATAATTTTATTTCGAATTGCACTGAATTTTATTACTTTGAAAATCGAATCGGCGCTGTATTTCATATTTTGCCGTTTTCTCATTTGGCATTGTATAGAATGCTTAGGAAATGTGTGAATTATTAATCGTTTCATACTTTGCATAAAAGTGACGAGGCATTCTATAGAAGGCCGGATTTCAAAGTTTGCCGATAACATATATATACGTAGAAAGGTAAATTTCGTAAATACAAATTAACTGTGAAGAAAATTAAATAATATTTTTTCTTTACCTATTATAATTTGTTAAAAATTATTTTACCAGTAAACCCGTGAGAAACTTTCGCACATAGCGACTTCAATCTTCGTTGATTTTATTTTCAACCGGAACCTTACTGATGTCATACTTAATACCGTTGAAAATTTTCAACTTTTGTTTGTTTGTCTCCCTTTCCATGAAACCTAAACAATTTCATGAAAATAAAATGAAACCTCAAAAATTCTAACTTCGATTTTATAGGGTGGCTGAGATCTAGAAATAGTCAGAATTCTCATAGTTATTTCTCGTCTTTTTCCAGCGCATGTTCGATTATCTAGGTGGCAATAAAAGAAACAGAAATAGGAAATTAGTTTTTCTTATTTCTCGTAAATCATCTTTCAGAAGGGTCTTATATACTAATTCGGGTTAAGCGCTGGTAGCTTCAAGAAGCATTTGATTCCCGATAATTGTTTTCATATTTAATATTCTCTTTCGATGCTTTTATTCTTTATTTCACGCAGACTGCTAGATTGTTACGAAAACTGAAGATAATTTCAAAGACTCGTGTTACTTAATAGCAGCAAATTTCTCACGGTACATCTAAACACAATTATTCATCTCCTTCTTTCAGTGTCATTTATCTGGGCAATTAGTATTCTCTTTTCACGCTTTTTAAATTCAAATCGCTTATGACAGTTTAAGGAAATTTTTGTATAAATCCATGACCTCGATGTTGTTGTTCTCGAGTAGATTTACTATGTATAGTTTAACCGTGAAATGAAATTAAATATTTACATAATAAATGTTAGTGCTTTTTTCAGTTACAAATGTTTCTAATCAAAATATATAGATAATATAGGATGAAAAATTTGCTGGTAAATCTGTAACGAAGCCCAAAAGTGCTAACATGGCAAAAAAGCGGCTACAAAATGTTTTGCTATCTTTTGGTTCTGAAGGCAATTGAAAAACCAGCGGGAGTGGCTTTCCCTAAACTTTCTCGCATACGACTAACATGGGTGGGAGAAAAAAATACACTGCGCGTCAGAAACGTGCGGTATTCTCTAAGGTATGGAAGCCATATGTCAAGGTATGGATGGAAGCCAAGGTATGGAAGCCTCCAGCGTTCGCGCCTTTTTTTCTACTTCGTAGAATGAGGGGAAAAAACCGAATATGGAATTTCAACTTCTTTTTCTAAACCGATTTAAACGAAAATTGGAGACAAATCTACAATTAGGGTTTCAAAACTACATACGAAATTTCATTTATCTAAGTCATTTCGTTTAGAAATTATCGTCTTCAAAAGTATGCGATTATACAGACAGACGGTTCGACCCTTTCGACAGACGGTTTGACTCAAAATTTGATACGGCCCTACTTTCCTGATGATCAAACTGTGTACCAAATTTTATCTATTTAGTTATTGAAGTTTTTGAGTTATAGTGTTCACAAGAACGCGGACAGACAGACTTCCCGTAGACGGATTTTGTCCAAACTTTAATAAAAACCTCCAAATTATGTGTCAAGATCACATACCCAATTTCACCCCCGTAGCTCTAATAGTTTTCGAGTTGTCGTGTTCACAGACAGACATAATTCCAGAATTGTGTTTTTTCGGCCTCAGGGAGCTCTCAAACGTGGAGATTCGTCAAAATCTCGAGTTTGAATATTTTAACGATTTCAATACTTTCCCTTTGTATACTTCGAATACGAGAAAGTAATAACAGAATCATTTCGAATGATGTGATAGTCACTTGACAGACGTAACAGCGCTTGTCATCTAACATTAAACATCACATTGTCTTAAGCTGTGCTGTGAAGTCACATTTACTAAAATTAAAGATGATTTATTTTATAAAAATTATATTATTATTATTTAATTATTATTATTTTATAATAATGTAAGTTGCACCATTGTTCTCTTTCGCTACTAAAAACCACCATCTCCGTGTTATTGATTTATCCGTACAGCAAGTACTGAACATCCTGGTTTCTTATCACAATATCAAAGGATTTCTGGTTTCTGGAATAAAGGTGGTTACAACTTTTCTGTATCATTGAGTAAAATTTCCATGTGCTACAAATGTTTACGGTTAATGTGCTATAATTACTACAAATGTTTAAGAGCTCTAAATTAAGAATTATAAATGCATTATATATTTACACTTATTTTACATTAATTTTTTCTTGACTAAAATTGGTAGAAAATACCATTTCCGCGCTGATTCATATAGAAATTTGCTTAACCTAGAAGGCAACAATAAAAACCTAGTTCGACCTAGAGTTACCAAAGTTGGTACAAATATACTTAGAAAGAACGGGAATGCGCACCATGGATTTTTCGAAATTTTAGTTAAAATTTTAATGAATTAAAAATTAAACAAAATTCCATGCCCCATTTCTCCCTAGCAAGAGGAGCGATGCATTTTAAAATTAAATTTATCTAAGCAAAATTAATTTATCCGTCAACCATGATTTTTTTATTTCATGAATTCAGATTTAGATACACTTTGTGTTGTAATTACTTTAGGTACGGCGTCAATTTTTGAAATCAAGTATAAATATGTAAAAAGTACAGAATATTAATTTGTAACCATAGCCTAACAATTCTAAGTGTATGCTTACTTTTTTTATTCTTTCACACGAAAGTTTTTGTTGTTCCTGCTAATTCCATTTAGAAAACACGCATTTAGCACAGAACCATGATCCACATACTCATGTTGAAACAGAAAACGATTCTACGAGGATGAATCCAAAAAAAAAGTTTGCAAGGGTAACAAAAAATTATTTTTAAGCGTTAGACAGAAAATTCAAACGGGAATTAAGATGCATACTTGTCGGTCACTTTATCACATAATCATCAAATCTATTTAGGCATTTATCTGAGCGCAGGACCAACTTGTTTAATCCGGCTTGGCAGAGATCACATCCCTTCTCATTGATCCAGTTCTCGGCAGCTGTTTTCACATCACTGTCTGAAGATAACCTTGTTCCAGATAAGTGTTTGGAACCCAGATTGGGAGCCAGATCTGGACTATATAGGGGGGTGTCTCCAGACTTCCCACATGAACTTTTGCGGCAATTCTTATATAAACTTCTGCAGCGCGAGCTATATATATATATATATATATACAGAGAGAGAGAGAGAGAGAGAGAGAGAGTATAAATCGTAAAATGGAAGAGTATAAAATGTGATATTAAAAACGCAATAAAAGCACAATAACGTTTCTTCAGGGGATGAAGTTATTGTGAATTGCTAAATATAAGAGTTTGACATTTTCTTGCAATCAGTTACGCCGTAAGGCCTAAAACACTGATTTTCATCCCTGATGCCAAACCAAACCAAAAAACACAGAGAGGAGTTTTGAATCATCATTTGTTTTAATTAAAACAGAAGTACGATGTGATAACATTAGAGAAAAGTAAGAATAAATATTTTACGTGCCAGAAGGACGGATGTACACGCGGCAGTGTTTGCAGAGGGTCACGGTGCAGACTGGCGTTGAAGGGGTGTGAACAGGGTATCAAGTAACAGTTTTCGAGCTTAACTTTGGCTGCTGCCAGGGGAGTGTAGTATTTTGTGAACGATGAAGATTAAATGGAAGAGCGATATATATATATATATATATACAAAAATACACAAAACCAGAAACAAATGCAATTCAAAAGAAGAAAACCTTAGAAAAAAATAGATTCTATAAAAGATTTAAATATGAGGAAAAAACTTCACAAATGCGGTGAATGCGCCAATGCAGCAGTACAACCGTAAAGTGAGAAATATTAATAAAAGAAAACATGAAAAACACGTTGTAAAAGAAAATCCAAAATAATAATAAAAAGGAACAAAAACGCCAACGTCCGGGACGCGTCATCAGCAAGGGAAATCCCGAACGGGCGCAAGCAAAAAATTCGGTGTTTTCTGGAGTTCGGGATTTCCCTTGCTGATGACGCGTCCCGGACGTTGGCGTTTTTGTTCCTTTTTATTATTATTTTGGTTTTTCTTTTACAACGTGTTTTTCATGTTTTCTTTTATTAATATATATATATATAAGATCAGGCTTTAAAAAGGTGAAAGGCAGTCCATTGTCATCAAGGAAGAGACAATATTTGTTTAAATCTTTTTTTATTTAGGCATCAGGCGTTATTTCTTCATAGGTAAAGTATTTAATTTGTTTGCAGCTCCATGACCAGAATTCAGAAGTTTATGCCCGAGCGGCGCGTTGTTGTTAAAAACTTACATGCCGGCGTGAAAAAGAGGAGAAATGAATGCGCAGAACGCTTAAGTAACCAGAATAGGGAATTTCCCCTTTAGAACTCGTGATTTGAAAAGAAAGTTGTAGTGCGTTAATTATGATGAAAGTAGGAGTATTTAAAATGAGGTATCGTTAAGATTATTTAGGAAAGTTTAAAAATTAAAATATCACACACACACACACACACATATATATATATATTGTCATGCAAGAGGATGACACCATCACTCAACATGCCAGGGCATTTGCGTCGGATGGCTTCACGGTGGCCAAGAGACTATTTCCTTTTTTCGAAACTGAAGGAACACTTATCTGCACTTACTGGAACAAAGTTCTCTTCAGACAATAATGTAAAAACAGTTGTCGAGAACTAGCTCAATGGGCAGGGACGTTATTTCTATCAAGCCGGATTAAATAAGTTGGTCATGCGTTCAAATAAATGCATAAATAGATTTGGTGATGATGTGGAAAAGTGATCGGCAAGTTTGTCTCATAATTCCTTTTTGAATTTTCTGTCTAATGTTAATAAATAGATTTTTATTAACCTTGCAATCTTTTTATTTGGATCCATCCTCGTTTTCAATAATCTGGGTTTTGTTTCAAAAGTTAACATCTCGATCTAAAGCTAGACGAGGGCTATTTGGGGACGGAACTCGGGATTTTGATATGTGGTCGGATGATAAGGGTAATATTTGAGGTAGCACCTCTCTATCCAGACTTTCACATTACATTACCGAGACATCATTCGTCTGTAACAGATTTAATGCTGAGTGCCACTTCTGCATATATTGTGGATCTTTGATGGAATCGGGTCTCGGAACCTCCTTCCAGAAGTCGAGACTCTGCTACCAGGCTACTGCGGTTCTCTCAAAAAGCCACTTGTAATGTGAATCTTTAATTAGCAATTTCTTTTTATTTCAGTAGAAGAGAAAGGAAAACTAACAGAAAAACAGAAGAAAAATATCGATGTAGATTCTCGATTATTTCTAAAGGACGAAACCTGAAAGGCACGGGCCAGTTATATATAGCTGTATAGAAATATTTTTAGTTTGGGCAAGGTAGGACCGAAATACAATGCAAGTTTTTAAACTTGGACTCAAAATTTGACCAGCGCAGGACTCGTGTTGATTGATTTGCTCCCAAAAGTGATTTTATCACACAAGCAGGACTCTACAAAGGATTTCTTACCTTCAACTTTTAATTTTTCTCACCTTATTTATAGAACTCGGAACATAAAATCAGTTAAAGGATTCGAAATATATTAAACCCCTTGGCATATAATGAAGTTCCTGACTGCATCGATTTCGACATTTATTTATTCATTTACAACCCGCCCCGGCCCAGTCTACCCAAGAGGGTGTAAGGCCTTCCACAGGTCGGAGGGGAAACATAAAACAAAAGAAAAGAACTACATTAAAACAAAATCTTCAAAGAACAATGACATCGTGCCCTAATTTCTGATATTTAAATCTGTAATCAAGCCAAAATAGCAATTAATTTAAAAGACAGCAATCACTTAGACTCGCTATAGTATCTCAGGTATTATTAAGTTCAGAATGGATTGATTTGAAATGAATTAAAATAACAATAAGAATTCCAAATAAGATGTGCTATCTAATAAGGTTACATTAACTTATATGTCAAGGGGTTAAAAAACATGCTAAATTAAATTAAAAATTAAATTTCATTTTATTTCAGATCTAAATGGAGTTTTCAAACGAATTTTGATTGAAGTTTCAGAGTTTAGTGAGCACTTCCACACTGCTTCAAAGGACAGTTTTTTAGACATTTTGAAGACACTTGAATAATATAGCCACAACCGAGATCTGTACCGAATGTCTACTCCATTCCCCTTGACACGTTCTTCACTTCCATCTATGTTTGGCACAGCCACGGATACTCTGGAGCAAAAACACTCTTCCAAAATAACACTCGACACTCCATCGGAGATGTCACCGCTGTCACACAGAAGAACGAGCAGCGGCAGTCCACGGCGGCCCGACATTCGAGCTCACCTGTCACCAACCCTTTGGCACGTCCTCGCAGAAAAATATCAAACCGCTAACGCTGGCAAAGCGCGATCACTCCCTCCCTGAAGTGACACATCCTGCGAGATATCCAAACGTTTAGAGAAATGGTGCGACGCTTGTCAGCCGACGCTTCAACATCAGGATGTTCCAAGGGCTAAGAGGTCTTGGCTGAAGTTTGTTCCAGTAACGTGGAACAGTTCATGGAATAATCAGAGCCAGCTCCAGGGGTGTACAGACTGTGACGCGACACAGGGCGCCAAATCCTAATCATAAATTCGAAAATTCGCGCGCGTTATATGGCTGCCGACTGGAACACAATAGAAATATTTTTCTATAATTAAATCATTTACTGCAGTTAAATCTTAATTATCATAGTTAATAAGTATAGTTAATAATTATAGTTGAATCTTTTAGCGTATGTACCGATATACGATATATACAAGGGTGGGTGGGGGCCACAATCATTTCGCACAGTGCGCCGAATATTCTGGAGCCGGCTCTGGGAATAATGGTTTCGTGCTAACGTTTATCCAATTCAGTAAATTTATTTAAAAGCCATTAATTCCATCCTGTAGTGCTCACACGGAAAAAATAGAGACAATTAAAATGGAAGCAGACTAAAATAAATAAACTTTCAAATGAATTAACAATTAATTTTCACTTTTAAAAGAGGGTTAATAATTATGATAAGAATGCTAATCATAATCTTCCCACAAGAAAATCAATAGCAGGAAGACTATGCGTGGAGAAGAAGTCGAATCCGGAATTGACTTCTCCATTTGACTGCGGCTGGAAATTAAAAAGTCCGTCCCAAAATAGTTTTAACGTAACTTCAAAATGGGACGCTAATCTGACGCAGAAACTAAAGCTGATCATAACCAAAATTCTTTATGAGCTGAGATTTCAAACCCAGTTTTCATATGAGGTCATTCTCTCGACTTTAAATCCATAACATTATGCCAGCATTATAGCATAGGCATTTTGTTGTAGCTATTTTAATTAAATGAACTGCTAGAGATGTGCATACGAACACTGATGCCATGTTCTCCCTATTTTGCTCTTAGTTTCTCTTTCTGACTTGCTAGTCTTAAGAGAGAAGATGAATTCGGTTTATGTTTTCAGCTAAGCTTGCAGGGGTTATTTAGAATACTTATTTGAACTCTTTCTTTTATTGCATCACGAATAGTTCTATATTAACTAAATGATTAGTCGAGTTGACAATAAATTTCAGCAAAATTTGTTTTATTTATCTAAATGATTTATTCTTGAAATTTGCAAAGTTATATTATTTTATCCTATCCACAAAATGCATTTACATTATTACATTATAATCAATTAATTCATTAATCATTTAAAAGTTTTAAATTATTAATTTTCTTTTTGAAATATGTCTTGCTGAGTAAAGTTAATAGGAAATTTATCTACAATTATATGCTCGAAATTTGCTTATTACTGACGTGCATTTTCAGCCCGTGTTCCTATGCAGTAATCAGGTTAAACTTGCCGATGTCAATCAGAGAGGAAAATGAAGCAAACAAAATATTTTATTTTTGAGATAAAATTAAAGAGACAAGCAATTCGATATTATTCATTTAAAAGGAGAATTAAGAGCAATGTTCAGTCCTATGCAAATTTTATCTTCACTCAAAGAATTATCAAAATGATTTGTTCGCTCGCAAGATCTGTGGAAAAAATAATTGAATGCCAATATGTGGAAAATTAAATTCCTCCTAAGGGCCAGCGCAAAATGGAGGTGAAATGTTGCACTACAACAGCACATCCTCATCATAATCATGGACCATATGTACAACTTGTAATGCGGATTGAGACGCCGCCATACATCCCGAACAGCAGGACTACAAACCACTCCCTTGGGTTGAAGTAGCGTTCTCACGGTTCACAATCCGTGTAATCCCCCTGCCCGCGCCTTCCGTTGTCTTTAGGATTGAAAAGGGCCCCGCCCGCAGAATGAAGTGCCCCTCTTCTGTGCGTGAGGGGGCAGCAGATGGTGGCGCGTGCCGAAGGGGGAGGGGCACGTGTCCCGTGCACGCGACCCGCACTCGCACCTCCGGGAATTTTCCACTTCGGACACGCACCCGGATTCGGATCCAGATGGGGCAGCATTGCTGCGCTCCGAAAAAGACCGGGATCCGCATTGTGTCCAATAAATTCATTTCTATAATATGGTCCTTGACGAGAATTTTTGAGTCCAATATATGTGTATATCCACTATCCACCCCTTGAAATAATTTTATCCCTGTCCTTTTAAATGAATGTCCTACAGCAGCACAAGCACGGTAAGGAGTCAACTACTCTCTTAAGGAGTCTGTTCGGATGTTCCGAATCTGCAGGATTCAGCAGTCTGATGTCGTAACAATCATTGTCATATTGTATTGATACAGTTGGATCCCCAAAGCTCTATGTTCAGCAAAAGTGGGCTTTTCATTTAACCTTCCAGCGCGCCCGACGGAGGGTTAAATATTTGTCTTAAAGTACCGTAAATCAGAGTAATACAAAAACAACTTCTCTTGTTTTTGTTCGTTTGATTTTCATTCTGCCTTATACATATTGATTACGCCTTTTTTACTTTCTCGTATACGAAGTATACAAAGAGAAAGTATTGTAATCGTCAAAAAATTCGAACTCGAGATTTTGACGAATCTCCACGTTTTAGACCTCCCCGAGTCCGAAAAACACAATTTTGGAATTATGTCTGTCTGTCTGTGAACACTATAACTCGAAAACTATTAGAGCTATGGGGATGAAATTTGGTATGTGTTCTTTAAACATAATTTGTAGGTTTCTATCAAATTTTGGACAAAATCCGTCAACGGGAAGTCTGTCTGTATGTCCGAAGTCATGTGAACACTATAACTCAAAAACTTGAATAGCTAGATGGATAAAATTTGGTACACAGTTTTATCGTCATGAATGTAGGTCTGTATAAAATTTTGGGCTAAATCCGTCAAAGGGTTGACTGTCTGTCGATCTGTATAAGCGCATCTCCAACGAGTTCGCTATCTCCACGCTCATGCGTATTGAACGCAATCTTCTGTGCCGTTTCTACATGCGCATGCGTACTTGGTAGCAATCTGTGCACGCGGAAGGATTGTCCTTGAACCAAGAAAGAGTAGAAATCGGTATTCATTTAATCGGAACGCATCTCTTCGAATTTGATTTTTTACCTAAATATTTTCTGATAGTCATTGGATCTTGGGTTACAATAGGTTCGAATTTTTTTATCCACGCGAGGGGAATTAAAACAGCACCTTTTTCGAGAAGTATACGAGAAAGTTTAGGGGAGAACACTCCCGCTGGTTTAAAATCAGTATCCCAGAAACAGAAAAATTTCGATAGCCAACCCAGGAAAAAGAAGCCTTCACTTACTTCCTAATTTTAGACAGAAAAATTGGTAAATCACAGTAGAGAGAGAGGTTACTCTAAAATCTGTTCATGTTATGTTTTGTTGTAGAGATATATCGTGCGGCCCCGTAATAAGTATGTAGGACTTCCAAAGTTAAAAGTATATTGAAATAAATAAATAAACTTGTCGTGTATGATTATTAATTTTTTACTTGCTTGAAACCTGACAGAGGTGTGATTCGTTTAAATATTAAACCATTGGATGTTCTATATTACCAGACTACTTTTGCTATGGACTGCATGCAAGGGTTTATTCCACAATACACAGACGCCTTTTTATGGCTATTATCTCTGCTTTGGCTCGTATGCCTTTTGGGGGGACAGGATCATGGTTGGTCCGTGCTGCCATTTACGATGAATGAAAGTATTGCATTAGCTTGTAATTTATGTGTTTGCTTATTTGCTGGTTGTCCGTCTATCTGGTGTGCAAATTACCTTGACTATGTTTGAAATTTTTCTTTTGTATTTAAATTGTGAACATCATAGAAAAAAATGGCGACAATCGATCCACAATCATAATAGATAATTTTTTTAATTTGCAGGTGGCGTAAAAATCTTTTTTTTTAACGTAGGACTAAGCTCCTCCCATTGGGGTCTTAGGAAGGAATTTGATTCACACGCCAAAACACCACAAAAAACGTTGTATGGAAGATCCTCTGTATCTCGGTAACTACATGTGTTAAAAACATAAATGATGTCTTATTTTACAGATTTTTAGAGATAAAGGGTAACAACAGAAGTTATATCTATAAAAAAAATTGAAAATCGGAATTGTAGTTTAGCGATTGAAGGATTCAAAACAAAAAAAATGACATTGTAATATATTTTATTAAGAAATAAAAGAATTTTCATTGTAACCTTAGTTTCATTTTATTTCGCTAATTTTCCATACATTAGTATTTCAGAGAAACAAAAGAGAATTGAGAATAATGTCGAGAAACAAAAGAGAATCACGAGTAACTTCGAGAAACAATAGAGAATCACGAGTAACTTCGAGAAACAAGAGTATCGCTATTAACTTCGAGAAACAAAAGAGTATAGGGAGCAACAAAGAGAATCCGAGAAGCTTCGGGAAACAAAAGAGAATCGCGAGTAAAAGAGAAACCGAGAAACTTCGAGAAGCAAAAGAGTCACGAGAGAAAAGTTCTACGCCTTTAACATTAGCGGCTGTTTGAGAAAGACAGCCTCCCATCATTTTTTCCGAAAGATAGTTTCCGAAGTTATCTACGGAAAATTTTAAGATTACGAAACCAAAAATCAACAGCGTTAAGCCATAAATGGTTAAAACGCTCCATGGACAAGTGGGATGGCGTGGATGATGAATAAATAAACAAACCGTAAGTGAAAATGTAATTTTTGATATTTTTAGACAATTTCAATAGATGCGAATGGCTAACGTTTTCTCCGTAACATGCCATCGGTTTTGATTGTATGTTATAACCGATATTCTTATATCATAGAAATGAGAAAGTCGAAAGAAGAATTCTATCAATATTTTTAAAAAATATCCCCGTAGAGTTCGATTCGAATTAGTTTAGGTTATGCTTTCATTTCGATTTTCATATTTCTCGATATTCCTATGTCATAGAAATGAGAAGGT
>BGPR01000258.1:76898-112942 GCA_013235015.1 Araneus ventricosus
GTTATGCTTTCATTTCGATTTTCATATTTCTCGATATTCCTATGTCATAGAAATGAGAAGGTTGAAAGAAGAATTCTATCAATATTTTTAAAAAATATCCCCGTATATTTCGATTCGAATTAGTTTACGTTATGCTTTCATTTCGATTTTCATATTTCTCGATGGCTTCATAGAGGAATTAAGATACATCAGAGTCCCGCTAATCCAGGCTAGATGCCGGACCTTGTCCGGATCACCGAAAGTCCGGATTAAACGGATTTTGACTTAAAATGCACTTAATACAAGTTTTAAATGGGTGAAACTATAAAAAATCGATGTTTTATATATATATATATATAAATACATACAACTTTTTCCGTTCGAATTAATCAAACAATCGGGATCCGTATTAGCGAATTTCTATTGTAAAAGAAACAAAACTGATCGTATTCCGCTCGCTTTTGGAGCAACTTCTACTTTGTTTTTCAATCCAGGGCCGTTACGGTCGAGATAAGTTTAAATATTTCCAACACTTGCCGAAATAAAAGATAGATTTTTAACCAATGATGGCGAACCTTTTTGAGAAATGGGTCAGATTTCGTTCATTAATTTTTTTAATACTATCCCGTGGATCACTAAGTCAGTGGCGTCACTTAGAAAAGGGGGGGGGGGGTAAAAAGGGTGTTATTGAATTCCAAACACCTAAAATTTGCTAACAGGAAAATATGACATTTGAACTTTTTTGTTCCAATTTTTAAAATCCTCTAAAAAATTACATTTCCTTTCAGTGTTACAACTTTTACTTTTGCGAGGGAAGATCGAAAAGTAACGACGTCAAAATATTGATATCAATGAGATGTGTAGTATTGAAGTTTTTTCTATCCATTTTTGGTTTTTATCTAAGAGCCAGATTTAACCAATAATCAGTAAATAAACATTAATCATTAACATTACGAGTTGTGTTTTAGCAATAACCCATTGTTGCATGCAGGCCATACCTCATGGATGCTGAGTCAGCATGAGATAATTCACAAAGATAAACTTTTAATTGCAAATTTTGAAAATTTATTTAAAACATGATAAATTTAAAAGAGCAGAAAAAGAATTAAAACTCATAAGGAATCATTCCTGTTGCACTAATATATTTGGTGTAGAACCAATGATCACACAGTACATTATGAATTTTGTGAAATATAATTGACAACTCACTAAATGATATTCACTGTAAATTATAGTAATATAAATGACGGTTCACTAAAAATCCATTCATTTTAAGAAATTGAAACACAATCAAAGATATGCTTTGAAGCTAATTTTATTATAAGTTTAGAGTATTATGGAAGAAATTAAAAGATCAAAATAAATGCAACATCATTACTGCCTTTCACAGATTCACTTGAAATTACACTTGATTTAAATAACATATAATTATCTGAATGAAATTCAATATTGCATGCCATGCTATAAAACAAAATAAATCAATTTCACACTCGTGCTAATAAAAAACATTTCACTGCAAATTGTTGAAACATAAATGACAGTTTCACTAAAGCATTTTCTTGGCTACATTTAAAACTGAAGAGCATTAATACAGTTTATTCATACCTAATCAGGTATGAAAATCAAACAACTCTCTCATCCTGGTCAAGTCATTGAAATAAAAATTCACAAACATTTTTATTAATGAACCTTCATAATTATTATTGTGTCACTTTAAACAATTTACTTACGACACATTTCAGCCGGTCTAATCTTTTTTCGTCCGGTGTGATCATACTGGCCAATTTATGCCCAAAAGAAATCAATAAAGCGATCCTCTGATTCTATTTGTGGGTTATAAAAAAACAATACCTAATCAAAACAGACACCTGCCATGGCGAAACTTACTCCTCTCCACTCTGGCCAGGGCCCTCGGCCCCACCGGCCAGCGTAAAACTCACCAAGAAAATTACATTATGTTTTTGTTTTTCTCTCGTCCGTTCTTTAAGCGGGGTTTACACACGAACAGTAAAACCGACAGTAAGAGATGACGCATGCGCAGAATCATAAAAGTTTTCACCGGGCCACGGCAAGTCTCTGTCTGAACTTGACAGCGACATCTTACTGTCGGTTTTACTGTTCGCGTGTAAACCCCGCTTTACTCCACTCCAGCCAAATCTTCTCTGCCCTAGCAACGCCAAGAACCCCTTCACAAAGATCCTCAGCTCATGCCATTGGTCAGAAGGTCAATTTTCGTCAGAGAAAGTTCGAGAGCGTCGGAGGCAAGCCCGCGAATTTCTATGAATTCCGAGCGGAGGGGGTACATGCGGCCAAAGTACCCTTCGAAAAATGGCGAAAGAGATTTAACATTTAACTCTGAAGCGCAGCTGACAGAATTAAGCAATATTGATTTTCCTTTTAAAAGAAGGCCAGACTTGTCTATTAATAAATAAATAAGCAAAGATTAAACATTAATTTCAGAAGGAATATGTTGTTCTTAACACAACAGATGATAGCATGAATTACCGCACCAGGTGCAATGATACGATAGGAAATCAGCTAGCCAATGTCCACTTGGAGATTTTTTTTTATAAATTCGACATTAGATATTTGTACTTTATTTTTTTAATATTTTCGATTTCTGTTCTCTCTTTTATGATATAAAAAATAAATTTATAAAAATAAATGCGTGAGTCATTTAAAATGCCTTCGTGGGTAAGTGTCTGACCCGCGAGTCAGAAAAAAAATTATTTAAAAAAATAAATTTATAAAAATCAATGCGTGTGCCATTTAAAATGCCTTTGTGGGTAAGTGTCTGACCCGCGGGTCAGAAAAAAATTGATTTAAAAAAATAAATTTATAAAAATCAATGCGTGTGTCATTTAAAATGCCTTTGTGGGTAAGCGTTTGACGCGCGGGTCATAGGTTCGCCACCAATGCTTTAGACGTTATTCGAAAACCAGACATTTAGGATTTCTTTACAAAATATTCAATAATAACTCGAACGAAACGAAGCCTTTGTACGTAATTTCTCTTCTTCAGATGATTACCATGCCAATATGGCAACCAAATCAATTATCGAATTCCGGCAACCCCACAGGCGAGCGGCATCTCTTCCCGACGTCTTCCCTTATCCCAGATCGGACCTGCATATCAACACGTGTCCGTGCTTTGTCCGAATTCTGACTCCTCTCCATTCGAATTCGATCCTCACCCCCTCTCTTCCACAATGGATCGCGTGGATTTCGAATCGTAAGCCTCTAAGCTGCGCGGATTTGGAGATTTGATGGAGTGTCAACTCGTGCGACATCATCGGATCCTGTTAGTCAGGAATCAGGCGACCGAGCGAGAGAAACAGAACAACTCTTGTTCGGTTTCCACTAGGCGGAGTTGATGGGAGTCTGCTTTCGTACTATTATCAAATGTAGTTTAGGTAGAAGAGAAACTGTTTTGACTGTCGAAAAATTATCAGATAAATTAACTTCCAGAGAGGCGTTTGAATTACGACTCATGACCCCACCCCCAAAAAATTTCTGATGGCGCAAAACTGATGTTATGTATCTCTAGCACTAGCGTTTAACTTAAGTCACTGTGGCTGAGTTTTCTGTTTTGTTTACTTACATTAAAAATCTTGACTTTATTTGCATTACTTTTGGACTTCCGCTTTGAAGTTTCCATTGACTTAGCATTACACCGGACGTAGGTTGTTAAGGTTTTTAAGGTAAATAAACAAAATAGAAAACTTGTCCATATATTCTACTGATGTTACGAAATAAATTATGTTCATTCGAAAATTATTTTAGATTCGATAAAATTCTGACACTCCAATTCATTACATTCATCAAATACAATTTGCAACGATACTTTTCATTACTGCAATGAAATTCAAACCATTTTCGTTGTTTAAACAAATATTAAATTTCGTGTCTCTTTTCTATTGCTGAAAGATAAGGAATGAAGATTCTGTTTAGTTTTTTTATATTCTTTGGTAATATTATAATAAACTTTACTTCATTTTTATGCATCTTTTTTTTTTTTTTTGTAAAATCTGTAAATAAAATCCTCTAAGATATTAAGTAAATTTAGAAGTAAAAAATTACTTTGTTAAAGGAACCATGAATATCAACTTATGTATAGCGGATTTAAATGAATTTAAATAGAACCAGTATTCCCAGTGAGCAATCTAGTCGCCGAAGGCGGCTGGCATTTTAATAAAATTGAACACAATTGAATAAAAGAGATCTCCAAATGTAAAACTTTCATGCTGCCTTTTGTTATATTGTATTCTTTTACTATCCTTTTTCAGTACACCAGTGCATTAAAATGTCATATTTAATGAATCAGAAAAAACATGAGGGTCTCTACATCATTCTTCTTTCACTGAAACGTAGGCAGTTAACAAAATTGAAATTATAACATGAATTTTATTCCGAAGGACATCTTTTAAAATGAATGATCCAGAAAGAGCTTCTGTGTCTTGAAATTAATAAAATTTTTTCATTCACAAATTCACAAATTTCACATATACTTTTGTTTGAAAAATTATATTATATTTTGTCATCTATCCATTTATTATAAAACAAACTCTGCTTGAAAAAGATAATTTCTCCCTTTCATTCTTCTCCCTTTACTATAAGCATTTTTTTCTGTTTCCAGTGAAAGAAATGAGCATTTACTTTTTTTACTCTCAATGAAACTAATGCACGAATAAATTGATTTGACAAATGAAAAAAGTATTTCTATATAGGTTAAATTATCGTATTCCATCTTATTGTACAGGATGTCCGAATCAAATGTCCCTAATTTGAACAGTCAATTTAAAAAAATCTATTGGCGATATTAGGCAAAATTGTCTGTTGAATTCTCAGATTTTGGCGACAATTTTTATCTTTCGCGTATATATGAAAACTGAGGCTGTATGCGTACAAAATGCAGATTGTACAGAAACTGCCGCAGCGTGTTGCATTTGCTGTGGAGATGTTATCTCGCATCGAAAATGAATACGATTTTCTAAACCCCGTCATTTTTTCAGATGAAGCAGCATTTCATGTGAGCAACAAAGTGAATATAAGCACAGCTGCAGAATTTGGGGCTCAGAAAATCCCCATGCAGTACAGGAAGTGGAAAGAAACAGTCCAAAAATCAATGTGTGGTGCACTATTTTACATGATACAGTCATAGGACCATTTTTCTTTGCTGAGACTTCTGTGACGGCAAACATTTACCTGGACATGTTGCAAAGTTACTCAATACCTCAAATGCACAGCATTTACAACTTACTGTTACCTCCCAACAAGATGCAAAGGCATGGATGTTCGAGCATTTTGCTAGAACTGGACTACAGGCTGGATATCTTCAGGGTTACTAAGGGAACACACGTGGAAGTGCACTGACTTTTTGATAAAAACTTTGTGAGTACTGTTTTCTTATGCTTTTTTAACTTTCTGTTAACCCTTTCAGTACTGAATAATTAGAAGATTTTTATGCCGATGGGACGGATTTAAGTTGTCGCTATATGGATTAATATGTAAAAGTAATACATTTTGTTTGGAATATACTTATATTGGTGATATAAATATATATTTTGAAACAGCATTTTAGTTACAAAATATAAATAAATATATAAATGAAACAAAATATAAATATTTATATAGAACAAGAACCAACTTAAAGTCTAATAATTTTGTACCGTGTGGTATTTTTCAAAACATGTCGGTAAATGCAAAGGTACCTGGCACTGTTTGCATTGCCAAGTGGTTTCTTTTCTTATTTTATGTTTATAACGTACGAGACACCGTTTTGTAGGGTGTTTCTTTAATTCTGTTGCCGGAATATTCTCCGGAAAATGTGCCCAATTTTTCGCTTGCAAACGATGTGGCGCATCGCTAATTGTAGGACGCCCACGGATATTATAATTTGGCAGGACCACTTGCGCCAATAATTCTTCTTAAATTCAGATGATGAGTCAGACTCGTCCACCGTAACTTTGCCCAAGTAAGCAGATGACGAGTCTCACTCGTCCATCGTAACTTCGCCCAAGTAAGCAGATGACGAGTCTCACTCGTCCACCGTAACTTCGCCCAAGTAAGCAGATGACGAGTCTCACTCGTCCATCGTAACTTCGCCCAAGTAAGCAGATGACGAGTCTCACTCGTCAAATGTACCCAAAGGGTTAAGTATAGCGACCTCTCCAAATTAGGGTCATTTGATTCTGACACACTGTATTTTGTGGAAAAATAATTTTTTTAATGTTTATCAGTACCAGTGATAGTTTAAGCAGTTTAGTTTAGTTCAATTAACGCCCCACTCAGAAGGTAAACGAAGGTTTTTTCTTATAATTTTAAACAGCGATAAAATGACGAGGGCAACACCTAGGCCAACTATTGCCTCTCCAAAAATTCCACATCATACCAACGGGAGGACGTTTGACTCAACGGATTTAACATGAACCAGGCTGGTATATATGGGAATATTCAATAAAATCGGATTTCGAACCCGTGACCCTCAAGTCCCGATGCTGGGACTCTGCCGCAATCCACAGTGGTACCCTATATTAATCATATTTGTTAAAAATATTAACTTTTTCTTTAATTATTAAACCAAATATCTACATTATTAATCACCATTGTCTATAAAGTCATCAACGGTCTCAAATTGTCAGAGATCGCATCTGTTTAAACTGTTTTTGTAAATCAATGTTTTGCATTTCTAAGTTTGTTATTTTTTTTAGCCTTTCTTTCAATAAAGGTTCACGTATACCCACCCAACCGACAGGAAACCGCCCTGGCTCCGAGTTCGGGAGTATACTGTGGTGTTAAGTGGTACCCGATATCAATACCAGGGAATTACACCCAGAAGGAAATAATATATGAAACAGCCTACTATGCAGTACAGTTGATGTCCGAAGCTGTAATATAAGCAACATTCTTTGAGCACATGATTAAGATCTTTCCCTTTAGCGAGTGAAGACTCTATTCTAATACTATATTTCTTGAAAGTCTTCACTTTCAAGAAAGTAAGACGTTAAATTTCTAAAAGAGTAACTAAATATCGTCTCGAAACAGTTTAGTTCTTTGATAATAAACCACTGAAAATTAAAAATCCCTTTCAAGAGATCATAACGATTAGACATCAAAGTATTATGATCACCCCATTTTAGATTTAAAAAAAAATGATATCATCTCTTCGAGCAAGCGAGGTAACAATATCATCAATCAAAGCGCGGCTTCTACAATCGCAGATCATATCCATCTGGAATCGCAGCTATGAATGAAAGAAGGAACAAATTTCTTTGCCTGTCAAAGAGCACGAAATCAATTTATCGATCCACGCAGGTGATAATATGGAGATGTATCCACCACCATCCTCTGCCTCCCCCCTCCTCCTCCTTCGACCGTTACTACTCGGAAAGAAGAGAACGTTTTGCGAACCAAATTATGAAACGCATCACGATCGTAAACAATTGTGACACCTGCTCAAACCACTTCTATTCATTTTCGTTTCGACCGTGGATACATTTTTACATCTGCTAGCACGAAGGGAGCACTAGGGAAGAGATCTGCAGATATTCACTTCTACTATTTCTGTTTTTTCTTATTCTATTTATTACCTGAATATTAATGATTTTTCGGAACACAGGTTTTTTTGTAGTTTTGTTCTTCTTTTCGCGCTCTGCTATTAAGAAGGCTGGCAACTTCTGGTGACTTCGGTTGGGCTCAATATTATGATGGTATTCTAATTTCAATAATACTATGTACATTTTAAATTGATAAAATACATGGAATTTTTATAACAAAGAAACGAATGCATTAAATGCCATAGGAATTCATTTATTACAGCCCTGTCTAGAGGTCAACCCTCTCAACGGCCACTTCCGTTTACCAAGGAATTTTTTACCTATAAACATAATGCTAAAATAACTCCCAGGAACTGTCACTCAAACCCCTCTGAGCGGCTGTGTTGGTCGTCCCTTCAACTTCAACAAAATCCATTCCTTTCGTCACTCTGATCGTAGATCTTTTATTAAGAGAAAACGGCATGAGATGAAAGAAAGAACAAATAATTCACACACTCCAAAACAACACCGGAAATCAAATCGTAATTATTCATTGCTTTACCCTATGTAGAGAGAAAATTGAACTTCGGCTTCTAGCGGTGTCGGGTTTTCAAAAGTTTTTTTGTGTGCCTTTCAGATGATGAATCGGACTCTTTCAAAGAAGCTGCTATGAGTTGCGACCAACAGTACTTCCAAACAGAAAACCCCTTTAGAGAAGAAACCCTTCCGAATGCTGAATGTTCCTTGGAACGTAGAATAGCCTGTAATTTATTTGAATTTTGAATAAATTCAATGTATATTATATTGTTGCAACCAGTGGCGAATCCAGGGGCGCTATCGGGCTACAGCCCCCCCTGAGCCAAGCCTGAATTCTTAATTTTATTTAACATCATTACAACTGTTTTTTCTTAATTTCCCTCTTTTAAAAAATAATAAAAACGTTTGAACATTACTTTCTGGCTTGACAGGTTCGAAAATTTCCTACTTTTCTAGTCATTCCACTTCTACTGTAGTACCGTACTACAGTAGAAGTGGAACCGTACTGTATACAGTACCTTCGTTTAAAATGCAAGACATTTCACAATCAAATTTTGATACGTGACAAAAAGTTGCGTTAACTCAATTATATATAGGGTTGTTATGATTCTCAAGCATTTATACGGGACGTTTAAGTGCTAAATAAATTAATTTTTAGTCCAGTTATATTTTAAAGTTGATTTTACTTTTTAAATTATATCATTTTCGTCTTTCACATAATAATAAATTTGGGCGCAAGTCACTTTAAAATTACAATGACAAATCAAAATTGCATCATTTGTCTCCACTGACAACCTGTTTCTTTCGTCCGACCATTGAGTTGTCATTAGGGAAAATATTCTCTCCACATTTGCATTATGGGCTGGAATGGCAAATAGGTATTCGCATAGCTTTATTAGGCACGATTTTTGATCAATATACAGTGTGTCCGTAAAGTAATGGTGCAGTTATGAACGTTGGTTGTGGCGAACAGGAACGAAACGAAAGGTTGAAACTTGCGCTACATTGGACAGTATCCCAAAGAGTGTCTGTCTGTAGTGCAACGGAGTGCGCGCGCAGGTGATGACGCAACACCACGCACCGTGCGGAGCCGACTGTGACGTCAAACAACTACCTTGACATGTTACAATTGTATGCAGTTCCACAATTTCCAGAAGGTGTCATCTTTCAACAGGACTGCGCTCCTCCACACTACGGCAACATTGTTCGTGAGTTTCTGGATACAACATTCCCCCAGCGGTGGATAGGCAGGGGTGCTGTCATAGCATGGCCACCACGATCCCCGGACATAACGCCATTAGACTTTTACTTGTTGGGTTATGTGAAGCAACATGTTTATAGTGAACGTATCAACGACATTAATCATTTAAAACAGAGAATCACGGACGTTATTCACTCTGTTACACCAGACGTCCTTACCCTTGTGTGGGAAGAACTGGACTATCGTTTAGATGTGCGTAGGGCAACAAATGGAGCCCACATCGAACTGCGCTGAACAGGTATGCAAACCTGGAGAGTTTTCCTTTTATTTGGTGAAGATGTCACCTGTCTATCTTGTTTCGTCGCTTTCCTGTGACCGGTCGAAAGTACACTGTAGGTCACTGTCACACACTGTATTTTGAATCTGCTAAAATCTTCAGCCATTTCTCTTCCGCATTCAGTTTCACAGTTGCTTTTCAGTTTTGGTTTGAATTATTTCTCTCCAAAAAATCTTTTAGACAACAAACTGGTTGATTAGAATCTCAGCGTTTCTTACTCGTAAATATGCAGTAGTACGTTCTTAATATTTTTTTGTCCCGAAAACGGGACAAATAATAATACTGGACTGAGTAGTGAAATACGTCGACAGTCCCGTACATTCGGGACGTTTGGCAACCCTAATTATATACCTTTACATGATGAATTAAAAGTTTATGTGAGTTTTTATTCGAGACTGAACGCAAAGCTACCCAAAGTCGAGATATAAAAAGTTTCCATACTGTAGAAATAATATGCATCAAATTGTTAGTTTTAATTTTTTATTTTTATGGCAAGGGTGTGGCCTTTTGGTGTGGTATGACTTCTCTAAAATTCTCTGAAGCACTCCGGCAGTGTCGTCTGTCTTATCTTCGTCTTTCTTGATTGCATCAGCCATTGCATTCTGTGCGTAACTATGTTTACACCATTCAACTTACAGAAAGAATGCCAGCCTAAAAACATTATCACGTTCATCAAAGCGAAAGTGAAAATTCTGCTCAGCAATTAATGCCCACAGAAAACAATTTTTTTAAATAATAACAGCACTGGCAAACTCATGCGAGTGTAAGATTTGACGAAACAACAAAATTTGTTTGAATTTAATTATAACAATAATAAGCATTGTATTTAAAATTAATTTTGAAAATTTACTAAAACTAAAAAAAAATTGTGAACGGAATTAAAATTAGTGCCACTGAAAAACTAATCTTTTGAATTTAAAAGTGCTGTAAAAATGGTTTTTGTGCAGTAATATGTCCTGAAGTTATCAAAGAAACGCGTCAAAATTTCGATTGACTTTTAATTAATTAAAATTCTAATTAAAATTTGAAACCGCTTTCTTAGTTAGCACTTGATACCCAAAAATTAACTACGTGGCGAATCTTATAGCTCTAAGTCCGACGGGAAGCCATTCTGTGCTAACGATTATCGCAACATACAATTTACAAACAGTATCTATCCTTAAAATATTGCGATGTTAAAAAGTCTTAACTCAAGTCAACAGTTCTCTGATCAAACTGAAATCAGTATTGCCATTAAAAATTAGCAACAACTTAGAAATTCATAGTGTATGCTTGATATGATTGTCATGTTTAAAGATAAAAGATGATCCCAGGGAGAATGTATATTGTTACAAACATGGAAAGTCGCTCCCCAGCAATGTGAGTCTTATGGTTGGGAAGAGAGTTTTACAGGGGTAAGTATGAGATGACCGACAGCAGCCACGTCTGGACACCTGACCTTGGCGACCATCTTGGCGACGAAATATGGGATCTCAAAGGTGTTGGAATCTTCTCGATATTTCTATTAGTAGAGGAGATACGCTTGAATGTACTAGAAGATTCCATGTGACGTCACGGCCTGCCGCGGGAGACTATATAAGGAGAGCGCTTGGATGACGGGGTGTGTTGATTGACTGGGATCGCCTTGGAGCGCGAACGTCTTTGGAGTTCGTGCGCAGTGCGAGCTAGGAAGCTGGTGAGCTGAGCGCTTTTGAAAGTGCAGTTATTGTCTATTAGTTATTTGCTGACTGTTTGTGTTGTTAGATAACAAAGTGCTGAACTGTTGTTACCTGTGAATTGTCGTCTGTTTACATTGCTAATCTGTGCAAGAACTATTGTTTCCTGTACCTGTGCTACGTGTTTTCCTGCATATTTGTGAATAAACCTTCATTCTCCATTATCCTGCGTGTTGGACTGTTTACACCATACACCCACAGTAAGACTTTTGCAACAATATGTACTGCAATGAATCAAAAATGAATCAAAGCACAAATTTATATATTTTTTCTAAGATATCGGCAATGAGTTTTAGTTTTCCAACTTCAGCAGAATTTATACTCTCCATATTACCATTCTCTTTTCTCCATACGTTAGAATTCAGCATAATTTTTTTAATTTCATGACCAAATCAAGTTTTAACACGACATTTGCCGTCACATTTAAACGACTGAAGTCCATTTTTGACTGAAATGCAGAGGAAACGGGCACGTGAATTTTCTCCGTCCAGAAAGAGACAGTCCAAGAATAGAAATGAAATTGAGGAGAGTTTTTCATTTTGTTAGGTTGTTTCGGAGCATAAATTACACTGAATTTGACAGTTTCTAACACACTAAAGGATTAAAGAAATAACTAATTGTCATTTTGAAAAATTGTAAGTAATAAATAGTGAGCTTAGTTTATTGTTGGCTTTTTTTGTAGAAGAAAATTTAATCTTTAATAATTGTTAGAATTAAAAATGCTGAGTTATGACTTACAACTAACTACATGAAAAGGCAACTACAGAAGATTGTATTAATATTTCAACCTATCTTTTTCACTCATGTTTTGGCTGATAATTAATTTGTCCTTCACGGAGTAATTGGATTTGATTTGAAATTTATTCTGCAGAAGTTGAACTGCTCAATATTTTCAAGGAAAACCATACTGATTTTATTTACCAAACTTGATACGTAAATGGACGAAGTCTACTGCACTGATGAGTTGTAGCCAATTCTAAGTGAACATGCGTCCATTTTGAAACAAAGTTGCTGTATGAAGCACAAAACCGAAACTATGTATGCAAACTAACATTCTAAACAGAACATCTTAAATTATGAGTTTCGAACACAAGTAAAAGCATTTTTCATAAATGAATTTTCAGGTCGCGGAAACATTGGCAAGTTAGGAAAATAATCTTGATTTAAAACAAAGCTTCTTGCACTATAAATCGTGACCTTAAATGATATCGGGTAGAAAAATGTTGGCTTTCGAAAATAATCATAGGGAATGCTTTCAATTTCTTCAACGTTCATAAACCCATTATTCCTTCAGCTTTTTATATATTATATGAGTGCGTGGCGGGAAACTTTTTTGGCCAAAGTGGAGTCGCGAAAAAAATTTTCCACCAGAAAAAAGGTCGCGATTGAAAATGTTTAAGAGAACCCTTGATTTAAAATAATTTTCCTATAACTTTCCTCTTATTTATTATATGAGTGCGTGGCGGGAAATTTTTTCTGCCAAACTGGAGTCGCGAAAATTTTTTTTCCGCCAGAAAAAGGGTCGCGACTGAAAATGTTTAAGAGAACCCTTGATTTAAAATAATTTTCCTGTAACTTTCCTCTTATTTATTATATGGGTGCGTGGCGGGAAACGTTCTCTGCCAAACTGGAGTCGCGAAAAATTTTTTACCGCCAGAAAAAGGGTCGCGACTGAAAATGTTTAAGAGAACTCTTGATTTAAAAAAAAATTCCTATCCTAAAACTTATTATCAAAAAATCCCTAACTAGCCGTTTTCGGTGACCAGCTGTCCGCAAGTAATATTAATAGCGCATAACTATACTTGCAAAGTGACGAAATCGGTCCAATTATTAAGATTGAGCGACTCTGTCAAAGTTTTATTTTCCGATATCTCTCGGAAATAGAGGACGGTGGGGATCAGGTGATCATGGATGACACATTTAGGAGTCATGAGCCTTCATACAAATTAAAAAATTGGCGAAATCGGTGCAGTAGTTGGGGCTGGGGGAGTTTTTCAAATTTCTCATAGAGAATATACAGTGAAGTAGTGTTTTTGAGATTTCTCTCGAAAATGGAGGGTGGTAGGGAGAGGCAACCATTAATGACATACCTGAGGTGTCATGAGCTTCCATGTGAAATAAAAATTAGCGTAATCGGTACAGTGGTTGTGGCTGGAGGACTCGCTATTTGGTTTTGCTATTTATTTTAAATATATAGATAATAATCATCCTTTATCACCTCGGACACAATCTCGGGAACTTTCTAAATCTACGAGGTTTCGTCATGGTTTTTCACAAGGAAGCTTTATTACAAACAGAAACATACACTGGCATAACAAAGTACAAACTTTTGGCTATTTCTCCACATATTCGCCACCGACATTGATACATTTGTCGTAAGGTGAAAAAAAAAATGCATTCACCTTGTTTCGCAAAATTCTGCATTAGAAGAGTACGATCGCTAATTTACACTGTTTGCATAACTGTTTTATAAAAGTTTTATTTTCAGTGATGAATATTAAAATTCATTTCATCATTTGTCTACAAAAATGTAAGTGACATAATGGAAATTATAGAAAAGTGTCGATAAACTATTTTTTAATCCACTGATTTCATACTCAACAAGAGATATTCAACTTTTTTTCTAGCAAAAAAATTAAAGACCTTTCTATCTTCTATAGAAAGATATGTCTAACGCCATTAAATATTTGAACTGTATAAGATCCTAGCTGTACGAGAATACTATAAGAAATCCAATACGAAGAAATATTTTATGATATAGTTGTAACTATTTTTGTGAGATTAAATTTCATCGCCATGCATTTACAAAATGAAGTTTAGTTTAATTGAAAATAATTTCGATGGAACTAAATTCAACATCTTTTTGATGATGGAGATTAGTTAAAAGGCAAAAAGTTTCTTCGAAATTTTTCCGCCACCAAAGTATACATTTGCTTAGGGTGGCAAAAAGATGCTTCAATGAAGCATTGCACAGTGGTAAATGATTTTTTTTTCATTTAATAGAATCGCTTGATAAATTTTAATCTATCACTTTAATCATAATAGTGCTCTCAACTTTTTGTATTACTAATATTGGAAAATCAGCTAAAAAGAATTTTTCCAAAGTTTTCCTGACACTAAACTAACATCAGACATCGAGATCCATAGTTAGAGAAGGCTTGCTGTTAAACAATTTTTAGTGTCTTATAAATTTGTCTTTCTCAAATCATATTTTAAAGGCATCATATAATTCGTATTAATAGTTTCAAAATGAATCGAATGTTTAAAAATATGTTTTGTTAAAAAATGCTTGAACGATTTCATTCTTCTTCCTAAGAGTTGTTACGGTTATGAAACAGGAAAAGTTATATTTAGCTCTTGGTCATCTCTTGACATTAGTTAACACTTGATATCATATCACCTTCAGGATGCGCAAGATTGGATCTCCGTAGTTATCATTTCAGGCATATTTTTCAGTTCGCTTGAAAAAACTGACCATAATCTTAATTTTTTTCTTGACAAAACTGCAATAAATCTTGTTTGATGATGTTAAAATTAAAATCAGCAGGAACAAAAGAATAAAAGAAGAGGTAACTTTTCCTCTTATCAATTGGTTTATTTAAGGAATTCTGATAACTGAGAGTTCATTGGAAACGATCAAGATTGTTGAAGTCAAATCCTTTGAAGCACGTTTTAGTAGGTTCCTACCAAGAATAGCTGAAATGAAAAATTTTATCGTTCACATCTGTCTAAATTTAAACCAGATTTTTTAAATATTGGTGAGATTGTAAATTGTATGGCTCTTTATCGCAAGTTTTCAAATTACAGTAAAATGTATTTCGATGAAATGTTAAAAATAAATTTTGATTCTTTATAAAATGTCCAATTTTTATTTTCTCCTAAACTAAGCATGTATGGATAAAATATTGTAATAGTAAAAAAAAAAAAAAAAAAAGCTAAACCCCCTAGATAACAACAACAAAAAAAACCAGCTCTTGTGCCCAAAGAAAGAAAACAACTTTTTTTTAGAATTATATCTGTGTGTATGTGAGCTTGACTGAAAAACACAACAAGCTGGATGGATGAAATTTGGTGCTGAGTCTTTACACACAAATTATAGATCTATACCGAATTTTGTAACCAATCCGACAAGTGGCAAAAGCACAGCTTTAGTCCTTTCCATCGAACTGTGAACATGAAAATGATTATTTACAAAGATTTTTAATACTTTGCCATTCAAGTTTAATGAAAATAATACACGCATTTATTTGGATGCATATTTTTATGACTTTAGTGTTATGTATTATTCATTGTCAACTGGTGTTTCTAATTCTGTCTGTCAAACATAAATTCATCTGACGCTTTAAGGGGCTGTCCATAAATGATGTCACACTTTTTTCCAATATTTTTGACCCCCTCCCACCTTTGTCACAAAGTGTCACACTTTACCATACCCCTGCCCTCCCCCTTGTCACATGTCACGCTATATTACATAAACATACACTTGCAGATCAGAAACAAAGCACCACGTTATAGATCACATCTGAAATTTTATTTTTAAACTTTAACTATGTGTTTTAATGACATTTGTGAGCATAATAATGATTATATGGGTACTTATTTTGTATGAAATAAGATTAAGATTTACAGCAAAAGACCTATTTAATATACAATAGTAATAAAATGTTAATATAAAAGAGCAATTGAAAACAGAAGTATTTTGGAATTTGATATATTTTGCTTCAAATCTTATCTTTACTTTATGAACACAAAATACTCTTAAACAGATTTAATTTTAAAAAAAAGCGCCTCAATAAGATCAACCTGTTTGTGTCACTATCAGTTCTACCACTCACCCAGGTAGGGTGACATTTCAAGGGTGTGAGGGGGGGGGTCTTCTAATGGTGAAGAATTTCTGCTACTACCATATTCTCAGAACCTACCCTGAATGCCTTCTTCGCAAAGAAAGGAATATAAGTGAAAGAAAAAATCACACGAAAGTTGTTTTAGCCCCTATTAAAAAAATACCCTCAAATTCTGGTAATTTCAAAATAACTTCAAAATTTAATCTGCTGACTTTAAATGTTTTTATTTTAACCAAAATGTGTGATGTCACACTCCCCCTCCCCCTTGTCACAAACTGTCACAATTTCACGAACCCCCTCCCCCTTCCAAGCGTGACATCATTTGTGGACGGCCCCTAAATAGGACTTTTAAATAGAAAAAGAATATCTTTTAATTTCGAAAACACTGTGTGTGTGTGTCACTGCTCTATTAAAAAATACTCTATCACTTTACATCTTTCTCTGGCTTTTGTTGGGGGAAAATATCACGGCTGTTGGACTGAATTCGGAGTTAAATGTTTGTTTTAAAAAATTAAATTACACTAAGATAATTTTGAGGAAAGGACAATAAAAGTTTGATTGAAATGCTAGACTACTCTATCATGAAGATTTTGTAACATAAACAGGGAAACTTGGCTGATTCTAAATCTTTTAATTCGAATTTTAAGACAATTTTTATTTTTATTTGAACCCTTCAAATTTCTATACATATGATGCTAAAAAAACTTCTACAGTTCGAATTCATTTTGGTAAAAATTATATAAAAAAAGTTTTTATTTCTGATACATTCATGAAAAAATTTTATTGTATAATTGTTGCATTCAAAATGTTGTATCCTATTTATTTATTAAAGTTGCTTACTTATTTTTCAAAATTATCTTTAAAAATTTTAGAATTATCATCATTTTATTTATTATTGTTCCTTTAGTACTTTCACGTTACTTATGAAAACTGTAAAAAATTAAAAACGAATTTTTTCTCTGCCATTTATAGCTTAAAAATTATCATCTTTTCTTGGTGTACTCTTTCTAGACCCACTTTTTCTGAATTCGATTTTTTGCTACTTCGAAATTATATTGGGATCCCTTCATCTTCAAATTAGAAACAAATGGTGTAGAGTAGGATTAAATTTAAAATTTCAATAAAAATTGGTCGAATCATTTTCTAATTTGTGTTGTTGCTGCGTAATCTATAAAAATTCGAAATTTTACTGGTTCTTTCAGTATACAAAATTTGGGATACCACAATGAAACTCCTTTATTTTATCTTTTAGCTCTAAACTCCTTTTTCATTAATCTCGAAAAAAAAAAATCACTAGCTTAACTTGTTGGTTTTTCGATAAACACAGTCCTTAACAAGATACCCTCTCTGTCTTGTTAAAGAAAGAGCGAGCACCCCCCCCCCGACTGGCTTAACAACCCGAACACAGCTCACGAACATTATCTACTTCTTTTAACACTGATTTAAAGAGTTTAACGGATTCCACTTGCTAGTTTTTTCACTCACATTTTTTTCTTACATTTTTGACTGGACGTTTTCTAATAAATTACGCTCCCTTTTTTGGCAGGGGGGTGCACGGGGGGGTAGACGGAAGCGCCCTCCCTTGCTTGTTTGGTTGTTGGGAAATGTTTCTTTTTCTCTGTTTTTGGGCTTCTTTTTGGACATCGCCGTGGGAGGTCTCGGGGATGCCGGCAAATTTACGGCGACAGAAATAGTCTAAATAGCGTGTATAGATCTGGAAGACACTGTTTTGCATAAAATTTGCGTTTATGTGGATTATTTCAGGCGCTTCTCAATTGTTGTATTGTTAGAAACTCTGCTTACTGCAGAGGTTGTCATTTTTTTAATGTCCAGAGCGAGTTAATTCTCGGTTGTCTACTGTACAGTTGCGTAAGATTGCCTGCCAGGATCTGTTTCAATGACATCGAACCAAACTAAAAATTACACATTTTCTTGATTTAACTCCGCCATTTAATCTTTTAAATGGGATTTTCCAGAAAATCAGTGTGAAGGCAGAGTTTAAAAAATAAGAGTCAATTTTTGTTGAGATATATGGAGGGTTTCAGAGTTAAGTTGAACCATGTCCATGAAATTGATTTCTGATAAAACAGATCTCAAAGCCGATGAGCTCCATTTAAAATAACTGCGATTTTATGATCCAAATTTCATGCTGCCTGGTGGATACAAATTGAACTATGGACTCGAATTACACAGAATTAACATTATTACACAGGAAATATAACATTGCTACACTGCCATGGCAGTGTTAGTGCAAAATGGGCAGATCATGGACTTGGTTCACTTTATCTTTGAACCCGACATATACAATCTCGTAATAAGATAAAAAAAATAGCCATGCATTATATTTACACATAGTTTATTTACCCTGTATTACTAATAAAATAGCCCAGATCTGTCTCTGGGTAACGCTCTGACGTCACCAACAATAAAACTCGCGCCATAGCACTGCGAAACATTAAACAGCATTATTTCATTGTTAGAGAACCTAAATTTCAGTAATTTTAAATTTAAAAAAGTAATTGTCGCCCTCATTTCAAATTTAATAGCTCTAAAATAGTGAAATTAAATTTTCTATCGATTGATATAAAATTTATCTCGCTATGATCAATTGTTCCCGAAAAGTTTTAAATTATATTAATCTTATATTTCGAATTAATTTCCGTTATTTAATAGAAAGTAGTAAATCACGTCAGTGGTATATTATGCGCGTGATATAGTTTGGACGCCATCTGATTATTTATTGCAATCGTGATAATATAATTTGATAATATTTTTTGGCAACGTTTGACAAGCAGAGACCATGACGGGTGATTTTCTAGTTTAATATATTCTTGCAAAAAAGTTTTACAGGGGTAAGTATGTGATGGCCGGGCCTGGACCCCTAACCTTGGCGAAGAACTTGGAGACCATTTTGGCTACCTTGGCGACAAATAGATGATTCAAGAAAATGCGACCCTTTTCTCGATATTCTATTAAGAAAGAAAATGGGCTTGAATGTACGAGAAAACTCCACGTGACGCCACGGCCTGTCGGGGAGTGTATATAAGGGTCGCGCTTGGATCGGAGAGGAGAACGTTGATCGACTGGAACGACTTTGGAGTTTCGTCTGCAGTGCGGGCTAGAAAGCTGGTGAGCTGAGCGCTATTGAAAGTGCTGTCATTGTCCTTATTAGTGATTTGCTGACTGTTTGTGTTGCTAAATCTCAGAGTGCTGAATTGTTATTACCTGCGAATTGTTGTCTGTTTACGTTGCTAATCTGTGTAAGATCTATTGTTTCCTTTTACATGTGCTTCCTGTTTCCCTGCATATTTGTGAATAAACCTTCATTCTCCATTATCCTCCGTATTGGACTGTTTACACCATACACCCACAGAACGATTTTTGTAACGATCAGTGGCGAATCCAGGATTTGGGTCGGGGGGTCTGAAGTATAAAAAGTTTTGTATCGTCGTGACAAATGTCAAATCTTATGGCTTATGTAAACCAAAACACTTTCACTTTACAGATTTGACTCACCTGACAATAAGAATCATAAAGAACAGCACTACAATACTTTCGATAATTTAACCAAGAACACAATGAAGAAACTTGCAGAAATGTTTTTGACCGTGTCAACGCTGCGAATAGGAGTGGAATGAATACAAAAGTGGGAAAAGTTTCGAGCCTGTCAAAAACCAGGAAGAAATGTTTTCATTTTTTTAAAAGGGAGATTAAATAAAAAACTGCTGTAGTGATTTCAAATAAAATAAAGAATTCTGGTCTAGCTCGGGGGAGGGGGGCTGCAGCCCGATAGCCACCCCCCCTGGATTCGCCACTGGTAACAATATATTAGATATTTAAGTCGGAATAATAATGAAAAACCGGTGGATCTTAAGAATTTTCACAAAATTTGACAAATTTTGCTCACTGATTAAAGTATTTAGATTTTATAAGCAATTTAAAGAATATAAAATATCGCAGAAGTTTCTGAAGCTAACAGAACAGCCTTCGTTTATTTCTCATATAACGAAGGGAAAATTTTAAAACTAAGAGTAATTAAAATTCTGTTGGCAGAAAAAGACTGCCGAAAGAAGAGATAAAAATTTTCATTCATAGATTATCCTTTTAGTAACCAGCTTTTCATACAAATTTAGAAATACTATTTTCTCTTCGGAAAGATATACAAAATCTAAGGAACTGACAATCTAAAAATATGCAGAATCTGACAATCCCACTTAAAAATAATGCATTATTTATTACGTTTAAACTATACTTCCAATGCAAATTCTACTTTTTTGTGTTCGAAATGCATGAGACATTGTAGATAAAAATGGATGAGAAATTGCATATAAATTTGAATACTCTACGGCAAATGTTTGATAAAATGCCTTTTTTTTCAAGATCACCAAATGAAAACGATTTCTTTGATACTGAATCAAACGATTAGTAACAATATGCTTCCTCAGCAGGTGCGTGAGCAGCTCACTTGCAGAGACTAATTGATTTTCAGACGATATTATCACGCGAGTTGAATTTGAATCTGGCATTCGGTATTCAACAGCGTAACCTCAGTATCGAATTGCCTCTCAACACGTCAGATAAAAATTAACGAATTGGAGTAGATAAGTAAGAACTAAAGATAGGATTTCCTTTCTCTGTCTCTCTCTCTCATTTTTAGGTAGATTCCTTATAGGAACTCTACCTATTGCAATGGTTCTCATGACACGACTTTCGGAAAATTTCTGCAGATCTTCACCGATCATGACCCCTAGAACCCAAAACCGTTAAAAAAGTTTATATATATATATATATATATATATATATATATATATATAACGCTTTTTCCCATGTTATCTTGTGAACACGATAACTGGAGTAATTTTGAAGTAAATTTAACCAGCTTGGGATATGTTGTAAAGATAGTGAAAATCTCGGTCGAGTTCGTAGATGGGCTATCCAGCTCAAAGGGGGTGGAAATGGTGGGGGGTGGAAATTTTCATTTTCCCATAATTCTTTTACAATTGAAAATAGAAAGAAAATTCAAATTAGGCGAATTATTGCCTTATCTAAACGAACAATGTTTGCATTTAAACTTTTTCGATAGCTACAATTGCTTAGAAGTTATGAGCTGAAAAGTGATTTTCCCACCCTTCCCCTCCTCTCCCCCTAACTTAAAATACGTTTTAACCTATGCATGTTACCCCTCGTTGGAAAGCTGTCGTCATTTACAGTTTCTTCCACCCTCCATCATTCTCGTAGCTCCAATACTTATGAGAATAGGGGGCAAAATGTTCTTTTCCTTATTAATATTAGTAGAATATTAATATATGCATAACGCTTTGGCCCGTGTTATTTTGTAAACACGATAACTAGAGTAATTTTGATTAGATTTTAACTGGCGACGGATATGTTGTAAGGAGGGTGAAAATCTCGGCCGAGTTCGCAGATGGGCTAACCAGCTCAAAGGGGGTGGAAATGGTGGGGGGGACTGAAAATTTCATATTCCCATAATTCCCTTAAGATTCAAGATAGAAAGAAAATTCAAATTAGGCGAATTATTGCCTCATCACAACAAACAACTTTTGTATTGAAACTTTTTTAATAGCCACAATTTCTTAGAAGTTATGAGCTAAAAAGCCATTTCCAATCCCCTCCCCAACTTATCATTTCCCCATAGCTCTGTTACGACTAAAGATAGAAAAAAAATTTCAATTAGGCGAATTATCACCTTATGATAATGAACAACTTTTATACTAAAAGTTTTTTGTCTGCTAGAATTGCTTATAAGTTATGAGCTGAAAAGCGATATTCAATACCCCCCCCCCCCCCCCAATTTATCATTTCCCCATAGCTTCGTTAAGATTGAAGATAGAAAGAAAATTTCAATTAGGGCAATTATCACCATATCATAACAAACTACTTTTATATTGAAAGTTTCTTGACAGCAAGAATTATTTAGAAGTTATGAGTTCCATCAACCGCATTCACCTTCACTTTTTATACGGTATAATATATAATTAATTTATGACTAATTAATTTATAGTTAATATCTTTGTTAAATTTTGTTAATTATAACCGTTAATTGATATACCTGGCTTTGCTCCGGATTAAAATGTTTTCATGTTTAATATTTTTAATGTAAAAATTACTATTGTATAAATATTATAATACACAAATTACTTTTCTGATCTAAAACGCTTTTAATTAAAATGAGAATATCAATTGAACCAGACAATTTTGAAAAATATCCGTTTTCTTCATACCTTATTATTTGTTATATAGGTACTTCAAATTTTGTTAACAATTACTAAAGTCAATGAAAGGGTTTAATGAATATTTTGAAACAATTAAATTAAATATTTAATTATTCATTAATTTAAAGCGTGAAAATAAATCAATAGCTGGTCCCGATATAAATTGTTAAATCGTCTACTTTTGAAATTTTCTTTTAGCATTCTTCCTTCTGGAAACAGTTCTTCGTATTATTTTTGATCAACAAGAATATTGTTACGAATTCAGTTTAGAATTAATTTTGAAAAAAATATTAAAATGAGAGAAACATATTTATGGAAATGAAAGACATTGCGGAAAAACGCCTTGCTTAATTTTTAATTAAGTGAAATTTTAAGCATCTTTTAGGCTTTGAAAAGTTGAAGGTGACCTTTCTCTTTTCTTAAATAAAAGGTTTGAACAGTTTGATTGAAATCAGTCCAGTTGTTTAGGAGGAGATGTGAAACATACATACATAGCCACAGTGACTTTTATTTAAATTAATATAATTATTAGATAATTATAAGATAAATATTGCTGGCATATAGTATAAGCCATAATAAAGGTTTTAGTGTAGTTTTGTAACAATTAATTTTTTAACTTTAATTAAGTAGATAGTTAATTTTAATTAATCAAATAATTTTAATAGTTAATTTGATAATAGGTTTTTTTGACAGAATACTTTAATTTGATATTTAACTAAACATGGCGGGACCATGATTTGTTTAATAAAATCAATATAAAGTAGCCAAAAATAAGAGTAATTAAATAAGAGTTCCCTTTATCCTTTTTGCTATTGAAAAATATCTGCTTAACTTTAAAATTGTTTGGGATTTTCTGCCTGAGTATTTGGTTTTAACCGTCCATGGAGATTTAAATTCGCTGTTCAAATTGGCTGCATTTATATCCTATGCTTTAAAAACACGTATTCAATTTGCCACTCACAATGTTTAATAATTTTTATTCTCTTATATGTTAAGAATTTAGCGACTATTATCTCTGTAACCAGGGATAAGAGATAATAGTAACCACTATTATCTCTTAACTCTCTAAATGAGCTCATTTTAGTAGTGTTTAAGAGTATCATGTCATGTGGTTTTACCATATGACAAAGTAATGTTCGCACAATTATAATATAACCTAGATTAAATAAATTAATTTTTAAATCTAGAGTCCTTCTTCATTCGTGCCAAGAGTCAATTTCTTGTTACTGTTTCAGATAGGCTGGCTTAATGTTATCTAGGAGATATTTGCACTGCTGAGATGTTTATTTCTTTATGATTCCTACCTGTTGAATGATTATGTGTTGAAATATAAAAAAAATGACCAATGTACTGACCGATAAATCTATCATAACTTTTTGGAATGAAAAATGGAATGATAAAACCTTGATATAGCAAAAAATCAAATGACATGAAAACACACAGAATCACAGCGTAGATACTGCAATGTGTAGAAACAATAAAGTCATTGGCTATGTCTGTATTGATCAATATGTAATATTTCATGACTTTTGTAACATTAACGTAAAGGAATCTACCTTTGCCTTCAAGCTTGCCGAAAAGGGATTTTTTTTTAAAAATGGTTCGTTAAATAAGTATAGTCAACTGGTTTTAAAATTGAGAATTATTCTTTTGTTGCTGTTTTGAAACACCGCCTTGGAACTTGACAAAGGTGTTTTCAGTGATCACTGTCTGTTGCAAAAGTGCAGTTTCGGATTTAGACGTTCTTTGGAGTAAAATTTGGAATGCATTCATTTGTAAAAGTGATAATTCAAGATGTCTCACAAAATTAAAAACCTCAGAATCCACATTTCGAGTTTGGGATTTTAAAGGTCAGCACCAAATGGAGCTAAGTTAAGGTACTTTTTGCAATTAATAAATATTTTTATTATTTACTCAAGCCTTAATTATAAGTGGTCTTTAACACAGTAGCTTCTTGTTCTCAGAGATAACATAGCCGATTTTGTTCAATCAACGAGTTTAAGGCGAAGAAGACGGTATTTGCTTTAAATCAGTTAGGCATAAATTTTATTAACCCCTTGGCATGCTATTTTATTTAACCTCCTAATAAGATGCCACCACCCATTTTGGATATTTATTATTATTTCAATCTATTTAAGATGGCAAAGGATACTTGAGACATTTAAGCGTGTCCAGGTCATTTTTGTATTTAAAATTATTTCTTATGTTGACCTAAATACAGTTTTAAATAGTAAAAATTCTGTAATTTGATGCACGTGTCAGACTTGTCATTGTAAGCGAGGGGGTTAATGCAAGATGGAAAATGAATGAAAATAAACCATGACCGAGAGTGACATTCCTATGCAATTACTTCAAATGGTTGAAATCTCTGAATTTTATTTATCTTATTATTAAACTATAAAGTTTATTATTGCTCTAAGTATTCGCGATTCGTTATTAATCTGTTGTTTGATTCCACTTTAGATTGCGTCTCATATCTGGAGAATATCTGGTCTATACCCAAAGTATTTGAGATCTACGTATAAATCAGCAGGCATGTTCTCCCTGCAGTTTTCTCGCACCCATACACAATATCGCGTAGTTTATCTGGCCTATACCCAAAGTATGTGAGATCTATGTATAAATCAGCAGGCATGTTCTCCCTGCAGTTTTCTCGTACCCATACACAATATCGCGTAGTTTATCTGGCCTATACCCAAAGAATTTCAGATCTACGAATAAATCAGCAGGAATGTTCTCCCTACAATTTTCTCGTATCCATACACAATATGGCGTAGTTTATCTGACCTATACCCAAAGCATTTCAGATCTACGAATAAATCAGCAGGAATGATCTCCCTACAGTTTTCTCGTACCCATACACAATATGGAGGAGTTTGTGTTAAGCTTCATAGTAATGTGAAGAAAATCGAGTATGCAACTGGACACTTTGTTTTGATCAAATGACCTCAAAATTTGATAGAAATTTAATGTCTTGATGGCAAGACCGCATACCAAATTTAATCTATCTAGCTCGCAGCTTTCTTTTTGCGTTCACAAAACCACGAAGAAACTCATCAACAGATAGTCAACATTTGAAGGATTTTGTTACAAATCTTCTGTCAAAAAACAAATAAAAATTTGTTACAAATCTACAATTCTGTCGATAAGAAATATGCGCCAATTTCCATTTACCTGGCTTTCTAAGATCTTGAGCTATCGTATTCAAATGCGCGCAAACCGATAGATAGACAAATTTCCCTTAAAAGGATTTTGTTAAAAAATCTATTTAAATCTTCATTTCTAGTGTTATGACTCGCATACCGAATTTCATCCATCTACCTTGCTGGTTTTGGAAATTTTCATGCTCACCGGCAGACAGCTTGAAGATTCTATCGACTTAGCATTACACCGGAATTACGTAGTCACCGCATTTTAATTTAAATAAACGAAACAGAAAACTCGCCCATAACGTGGAAATTCGTCAACATCTCGAGGTATAATTTTCTGACGATGTCAATAACTTCTCTTTCTCCACTTTGCACGTGTATGAAGTAACGAAACAGAGAGTAATGACCTAAGAGACAAAATATAAGGATATAAATTGACAACTTTTTTTCAGAATGATGATAACTATACGTTACAGTATCCACCCTCGCAATGAATGGTGCCGTAAATGATAAACGAGTGTCCTCAGTACCTGGCCGGTAAACCGCTACTATCAAGATGTGGCGACGATTTCCATAACCTAATAACAAATGCGGTCTTGACTCAGTGATTTTAGCCCGTTTTCTTTTGTCTTCTTTTAAACTTTTTGTTTTATTTCAGCGAGCAAAATGAATATTTCATAGACCACTTGAGCATATAAATAAATAAGGTTCCAGTCACCGGAGAGATGAGTGATAACAGGGAACAAGGTGTTTCCCTGTTTTGGGCAATAATTAATTCAGGCTCTAATCAGTGGTTCATGGACAATCGAGATTTTCTACCACTTCGAGAAATCGCTGGAAAGAAGGGCAGATACAACTATCTTCCTCTCTTTCGTTCAATCGAATCTTTTTATTCGTCTTTTTCAAATCTCATTCATCCCTTCACACTCGGGAAAGTAATCAGAAGTATGATTATTCACTGAATATACGGGTTTATTTCATTTTTTAGAAAACTAAAAATATAGTAGTATAAGTTGTTATGCGACTTCTTATAACACTCTCTATCTTTTTGATGAAAGTATTTAGATGTTTGTTTCTTTTTATTTTTAATCCCAAGTTTTTATAATTTAATTCAATAATTTTCAACTTCAGTTGTGTTCATTTTCTTTTATTAATTTTCTTGAATTAAATTCCATATTTTTTATTTAAAAATGCACTGTTTCTGCTCGGTTGTCAAAACATTCATAGTTGGTTTAAATTCTCTTTTCTTCCGTTTGTTTGTGCAATTATTTTCATATAAAGTAACTGCGTTGAGACCTAGTCAAGTCTAGTCCAAATTGTCTGTAGATGGTCTCCAAGGATTTGATGATATGTAAAGGGGATGTCCCCGTAAATAAGTGGGGCATCCGTGTACACATGTCAATTCAAAATTTTACAAAACTAAACCTTTACACTCCACTACAACTCTACCTTCTTACGGTTTGCAAGTTAATCTAAAGTAGGTAATTACATTTGTGGAACAGTCAAAAAACAGTTCTGTGCTTTTTATAATCTTTTACAATCAAAACGGTTGCTAAAGATAGCAATTTGTTGTGAGGATATTTCAATTACCATTAAAGGGAAAATGGGATCTTCGTCAAATATTTAAAAAATAAATTCCTAAAAAACTTAAATACACATTTCCTTTACAAAAAGATTAATAGCAGAAAAAAGATCTTTAATTTAATAACAATAACAAACGGATAATAAATGTAATTCAACTAATAAAATTTCACAGCTATTGTAGAACAGGACCCCTCTATAACTTTGGATAAAATCCTCATATCATTTCTACACTTAATTCACATTAAAATAAACACTTTAAAAAATTATCTTTTAAATTAAACCAAAATGTCAGAGATAAATATGTAGCATCACAAAATTCGTTATGTTTCTAAAACAACAACAACATGAATAGTTTACTTTAAAGAATGACTGAAAATTCATGATTTTTGTTGGCTGGGAAATATATTCCCACTTTTTTTCGCCGGAAAAATGCTTAGTTCGGGCTAAAAATTAATGATTTGAGTGTCTAAATTCAAACGCAATATTTTGTAGGCCGAAGGAAAAATGAGAATTAGGGGTTTAAAATTATGATTTCACGTTTTATGACTCCAAAAAAAATTCAAAAATTCCTAAACCTCCAAAGATACAATAGAAATAAGAACCCTCTAAATGGTTTAAGATTTGTTACGCTTCGATGTCCAAGGAATATGGAAGCCAAAATATTTCTCTTACTCTATGAAATTGGCGCATTATAGCCTAATATGGCTGTTGTGCCATAAAACACATAGTACTGTATGGGGTCTATTCTGGTACCCCCCGGTTGGGGGGGGGGGGGGGCACTTTTTCCCCCCGCTAACAACGGGAAAAGCGCCGCCCCCCACCCCAACCGGGGGTACCAGAATAGACTCCTATGAAACACAGATATTAGCAGAGCAACCGAGTTAAATATATGACATGTGACTAAACTCAAAAACTGGTTGTTTGTTTGAAAATATCAATATCATTTGTTCGTTTTCGGCGGAAATCCTTTGAAGTGATATCAGAAATGGATGATTCGATAAGTTCTAATCAAAGAATCTATTTATGGGTTGAAAGAATTCTGATTTGGGAATATTCGATTCATCGAATGGGTAATTAATTCATGAGACGGAACTTCATTCAAGGTCTGTAATTACTACATTTGGAATCTGGAAGAATATTCTTGACGCATGAAAGACAAAATTCCTCTTCTTTCTCAAACTTATAGACAGTTCTTTACAGCAAAATAAGACAAACTTAGGATACTTTTAATATCCGATGAACATAGAGATTGTCATTAAACATAATTGAATCAATAAAAATGTTCACATCAATGCTATTTTTCATCTGTCATCTACTAAAGATAAAAATATTCTAACCTTTAAATTATTGGCTAGACGAAATCTCAACCATCTTCTTAAAACGGAGATTTTAAAGATGAAACAAGAAAGAGTTTTCCCCTATATTTAAGTCCTTGGTAGATAAGATCTGTCCCGTTTGGCCGATCTCGGATTTACTATTCTTGTCTTCTCTCATTAGCAATTCACTCACCAATCACCATCATGGGATGACTGAATAAAACTATCTGTCGAATGATTGGAAGAGAGATAGATTTTCTACATGAGGTGGAAGTGAAATTCTGATGAGCTGGGGGACTAACAGTTGTATAAGCACTAAAGAGAGGAAAACACTCCATTGTTACGGCACCAGTGCCGCCACCAACGAAATTGTTATAATTTAAAGAGTTAAGAACTATTAATAGACGCAAAAGGACAATTGTTTAACCATTTAACTGGTCTGTCCGTACACCGTACGTACATCGAATTATCACGATTTTGAATTTAAGGACTAAAACAAAGTCATTCACATACAATATAATTCGATACAAAAATTACGTGGAATCCATAAACATTTCAATTGCCCTTTAGGTTCATAATTAATTTAAAATGACAAAGCACTCCCAAAATAGAAGGTGTCATCTAATTAGATAGCTGAGAATACAAACCAGTCAAGGTGTTAATTACTTAAATGTAATAGAGTCTCCTTTTTCTTCAGTCAAAGCAATTTTCGTGATATTCCTCTCAAAAACATATTTCGATAACATCATCATGTAGGCAGAAGTCACTAAGTTCACAAAAGCCTTTTGACGGACTACTGCAGTCAATTAGAATTTACACTCAATTCTTTCGTGATAGAAACCTGCTATCCAAACATCAGTAAATAAACAGTTGGAGCTTAAAACCTGTAAAATAACTCTTACTATTTATCATACCGACTCAAAAATAATTAACGTAAAAGCCCGAGAATACTCGTGCATCGAATGATCTTATTTTTAGTCTTAAAACTAAAATTTAATCATTAATTAGCTTTATAATTTTACATAACAATCAAGTAGAATCTATAAACATCTCAAGTATTATATGTCTTTGAGATGAATGAAAACGGCATCCCCTTTCCCAAAACAGAAGGGATCATTTCATTAGATAACAAAGAAAATAATCCAGTAAAGTGGTTGAGTTTAAACTGCATACATCTCGAAACTATAGTTTTAGCCTAAGGGGTCTATTCTGGTACCCCCGGTTGGGGTTGGGTTGGGGTGTTTGGGGGGGGCCCCCCCCCACTCCCAACCCAACCGGGGGTACCAGAATAGACCCCTTAGTGACTTCTGCCTGCACGACGACGATGACACCAATAAATTCGAATTGGCTTTACGGTAGAATAGGTTTTATGTTTCGTTCGGGATATCTTTCTTTTGTTCCTACCTGACCCATACATAAAGCAACATTGTATCTAAACACGATTAATGAAAACGGCATCCCCTTTCCCAAAACAGAAGGGATCATTTCATTAGATAACAAAGAAAATAATCTAGTAAAGTGGTTAAGTTTAAACTGCATACATCTCGAAACTATAGTTTTAGCCTAAGGGGTCTATTCTGGTACCCCCGGTTGGGGGGGGGTTGGGGTTTTCGGGGGGGCCCCCCCCCAACTCTCAACCCAACCGGGGGTACCAGAATAGACCCCTTAGTGACTTCTGCCTGCACGACGACGATAATACCAATAAATTCGAATTCGCTTTACGGTAGAATGGGTTTTATGTTTCGTTCGGGATGTCTTTCTTTTGGTCCCATCGAACCCATACATAAAGTAACATTGTATCTAAACACGATTTGTTGGGAATCGTTTTTTGCAAGCGACCAGAATCTCCTACGAAGAGAGTCAGAAGAAAAGCCGCTCCGAAAAGAATCGAACGAGGAAGTTGGAGGGCTCAGTTTCGCCTTCGTGGCCATCTCCGATCGGCACTTTTCCGAAAAAGTATCACGTAACGCCAGGATCCACGCTTCGGAACGGTTCTGGACGACGGACTTCTCTAGCTAATCCCGCCAGACTTCCTCCTCGTGCTTCCCAGGGGAGCGTGTCCACTCGCTTGTTTTTGTTGGGACTCCCTCTGGACGACCCTGATTTCTCGAGAATGAAGGGTTCATTCAAAAGTCAGTTAACACTCATAGGCTCAGGGAGTAGTGAGGGTAAATGTCATCTAGGGCACAGTTATTACCCCTCTTTTAAACTTTTCAATGGACCCGAGGAACAGGATCGGATTACTAACCAGGCAATGTAGGCAATTGCCTATTGGACCCTCGGCTTTCTGGGGCCCCGAGATTATTATTATTATTTGAAAATTATTTTCATATGGCTTTCATTTGATTTATAAGAGCTGTGTACTTGAACTGAAATTGAAATGCAGTATCGTTTACATTTCAGAACAATAGAAAATTACAAATGTTAAAACAATAAATGTTAAAAACCAATTGAAAATTAAAAATAAAAAAAAAACATTAAAAAAGAAAATAAGAAAAAACTAGAAAAATATGAAACAGAAGAAGTAATCAATGATGATTACTTCTTCTGTTTCATATTTTTCTAGTTTTTTCTTATTTTCTTTTTAATGTTTTTTTTTTAAATTTTTAATTTTCTATTGGATTTTAACAGTCGTAATTTTGTATTGTTTGTTTTTGTATTTATTAGAATATGCTGCATATGCTCTATTCTGTATAATATAAACGGTTTAATTAATTTTTAATTGATTCAATTTTTTTTTAATAATCTGTTTAATTTTATTAATTGTAACTGTTACAATTCAGAACGTTATTTTTGGGTTTTTTTTACATGTTTTCAAATTCGTTAGCAGATCAATGTGACACGAGTGAACAGTCCTGACAAATTTTGTATTAAAAAGTTCTGTAATTTTTTTAACCATTTTATTTTAAATTTTAATCTTTTATACTCGAGATAATAAAACCAATATTTTTGAGGATGTCTCGGAAAGGAAAAAGTTTTCTTATTGTAGTTTGACATAATATTTGTTACTGAAAAACTTCTTATTCAGAGATTTAATTAAAATCAATAAAACATATCTGTTTTGGAAGTTGGGGTGGGGGCTCGAAACTTATATTGCCTATAGGACCCCACAGGGATTAATCTGGCCCTGTAGAGGAATAGTGGTGTAAAACGAGGGAAAGTGTAAATCGTGGGAAACCACTTGCATAGGTGAGAATGCTCTAGAAATCTGAGGGGAACAATAAAAAGTGCTCGACGGGAAAACGTCAAAGGCGGTAATGTATATACCGGGTGGTACCATATTTATTTTTCGCCTCCTTCAGGTCTCAGGTGCCTATTTCTGACTTTTACTAGTAAAATAGGCACAAAATATTGTCTTCATTACATTCTAATATAACTCCCAAGGCTTGTTTACAACATTACCCACTCTTCGTTACTCCACTACATCACGTGGAGATATCGATGTCTCAAAATGACGTCGAGGGAGAGTTCGCAGCGAAGACGAAATATTGCGGCTTTCGTTTCATTTTTTTTTTTTTTAATCCTTATGTGACCAAAGGGTGATAGAAGTACTTGGCCCCAGGGGTATACTCTCGACCACATAGTCTGGTTTCAAAAGTCTCATTTTATGTGTTTAGAACAGATTTTCTTCAGTTTTTTTTCGTTCGACACCCTATACATGATTAATAAATGTTTTTGAGATCCTACGTGTATAATGTAAAGAGAGTAACAACTACAACTAGGTAACTACAAATCACAATCGTTTCAGAAAAAAAAAAATCAGTGAATGTTGTTATTCATAATTTTGAGAGAATATGCGAACCTGAGTGAAATTATTTTGCAAGCACTAGGGATCGTCTGCTACAATTACCCACTTGTGTGATGTTCTGAACCCAACCCAATGGCACCATCCCTTATACCCTTACCCATATTGGTCGATTTCGTAGTTATCTAGTTCTTAATGATCACCACACGATAAGCAGGAATAGAAAACAGGAAAAAGGAAGCAATAATTGACGATGAATAAAAAGAAATTTAATTAAATATATAATTCATTCATTCATTATTTTTGTAATTCTTACATTAAGACGGCTTTTTCGATTACTTTTTTGCTTAGCTGCATCGAAAAAAATCTGACAGAAATATCAAATATCATTTCTAGTTATCCCGAAATCATGTATGAGACCCACCAGAAATCACGACTTTTAGTCTATAAAGCCCCATTTTAGAAGAAACAGCTAATTAAGGGTTTCTTTTTATATTATGCGTCCTTTTGTGACTTTCCAAAAATTTTCAAAGGGACGATGCCCCTGTGCATAGTATATATAAATCGGTAACTGCAAAGAGGGAACTAGTTCAAAGCACAAAACCTTTTCGGAAGGAGGATGGTAATGTTTTTTAATCAAAAATATCTATGAAATGTGTATTAGAAGACAATCTCATGTTTTTAGAAAAAAAAATTAAATTTTCTTCATCAGGAGCGGTAGTAATTTTTACGTCTCCTGCAAAATTAGTATTGTGTGACTTGTTCCCTTTCTGAAGCTGGTGATTCATATTTTTTTAGCAATCCTGTCATACTTGGTTTGAAAAATGTAAAAGAAATGCAAAAATATTTTGTCTCTGCGACGCCCCTCAGAACCAGAGTCCGGGTCATCGATACATCTCATGCATCTCGAAAGGTCCATCCCTGATTTATGGGAAGTATCATATCAAATAATTTATCAATGACGCTAGCATACAGATGTTCTGCGGTTTGTTTGCAGGTGTTAATAAGTATGTTTTGTAACGCATTTACCAAGATCCCTTTTCAAGGAAAAGTTATTAATTTTCAGCACAATAATTACAGAAGTTATCTATATGGGCCATGGAAGAACCTGAACCATATTTTCAAGATTTTGATCAAGATCGCAATTTAAAATAAAAATTAAAACCAAAGGCGTGAAAAAAGAGTAGGGATTTAATAACTTTTAAAAGTGGCTATATTAAATAATAGCGAGATACATAAATGACCTTGAAAAACGCATCTGCCGACTCTCCGAAAAAGCTTAGACGCAGTGCCTCCAGCTACAATGAACTAGAACAATGAGAAGGAGAGAACAGGAATTGGCAACTAAAATCTGCGTTTTTAAGTGTTTAACAGATCATGAAGCAGGCCATCATTAAAATAGTTTGCCTTTGATTTACTTTGCTTACAAACAAAAAAAATGTGGCCATATTTTCTGATTCATGAATGTTATTTATTACAGTAGAGTTCGCTATCCGATATTCGATTTTCATCAATATTAATTCTAAATTAATTAAAAATCACTATTCGGAAAAACTTTCACTGAATGTAGATTTATTTTTGATGGTATTACAATTTTTTAGGAAAGATATGCCTAGATTATCAACTTGTTGGTTGTATAACTTTTTTTAAATCTTGAAATAGAGATATCATGAAAGGTATTAACTTTACTACATGGTACTGAGGATTTTTCTGCATAAAAAATAAGTTCCTTTCTTTTTCTTTTCCTATTATCTAACATCGGTCCAGTGGCGTAGAAACCGGGGGGCAAGGGGTGTATAGATACCCCGGGCGCAAGTTTTAGGGGGGCGCTATGATGTCAAAACATTTCTTCTTATATGCCAGTTTTTAAAGTTAAGTATAATGAGAGGTATAAAAGTAATACCAGTCTCCGAACGCCATTTACTCTTGCTAAGCCATTGATGGCGACTGGGATAAAAAAAACATATTACCCATACCTTACCCTTGGTACGCCACTGGCCATGGTGACAAAACGTTAGTGCGTTTATAAAGGGGGCTAAATTTCTGGGGTTGAATTTCTTTGTCTTTCTGCTCATCTGGAATGTTTTTGTCTACCTTTGTTTTTCATATGCGCGCAACTAAAGCAATGTAATGTTTTTGAATTGTTAATTACATATTTTATTTGATTTTTACTCTTTGCATTTAGTACGTTTATGTAACTTTTTAAAGTCAAATACTATCAGGACGAGAAAAAAGACCATTGTCCGGGAGCCGTTAGCACAAGATAAATCACTAATGATGATTGGAGGGGAGCGAACAAATCATTTTATGACCCGGGCCCCACTTACCCTCGCTACGCCACTGGCCATGGTGACAATACTTTAATGCGTTTATGTCACTTTTTTAAGTCAAATACTATCAGGACGAGAAAAAAGACCATTGCCCGGGAGCCGTTGACACAAGATAAACCACTAATGATGATTGGAGGGGAGCGAACAAATCATTTTATGACCCGGGCCCCACTTACCCTCGCTATGCCACTGGCCATGGTGACAATACTTTAATGCGTTTATGTCACTTTTTTAAGTCAAATACTATCAGGACGAGAAAAAAGGCCATTGCCCGGGAGCCGTTAACACTAGATAAACTACTAATGATGATTGGAGGAGAGCGAAAAAAATCATTTTATGATCCGGGCGCCAGTTACTCTAACTACTCCACTGCCCGTGTTTGTCTGATAATTAGGCTCTTCAGAGAGTTTATACATACAATTTAACAAAGTAAGACTGACAAAATGCAAGATATTGTAAGCTTTAAAGAATAATAATTCTAAATTCGTTTTTCCAATTGACAGCCCAACATGCATTCTGAATAAATTATAATCTGTTGAGGATCATATTTTCATTTTCGGCTGTCGTTTTTTTGTAAAGATTTACTGAAGATGTGTTTTTTTTTCAACCCGGAAAGAGCAAACATTGTGTTTTACCACCTATCTGTTTAAATACAAGCAGAGATAGATACTTTTTCCTTGAAAGTTGTTTTTGTGTATAAATCGTAATTCGATATTAACAGCAGCTGAAGAATTTGTGAAAAAAAAAATCATTTGAAAAGATTTTTGTATTCATGATATCCATAATTTATTCTGAGAAATCGGATAGCCCCCTAGATGCTTTGCGTGTTGATGGAAAAGGTTCGTCTATATTAGGTTTGTTTCACCAAAATTCTTTGGCGAACAACAGAACCAGTGTCGGCTTGAACCCCTGCCGATTTTAGCCACGCCGTTCAGTTCGCGAACACTTAAATATGACATCTGGACATCCGCAGGCCGTGAGCTGCAATTTCATACATCTGCCGACCATATCCTCTGACCTATCCTTCCTCTTTTACTTTTCCGTTCTGAAGGTTCTTGTGTCCGAAAACTTCGTGGATAATCTGAGGATTTTGTCGCAACGCATCATCATAGATGTCCCTGCCTTTCAAGAAATGCTCTGAATGTTCCAAGATACTCATGATTCCATATGCGCCAGCGTCAAACATACGTCACAGCTCGTGGGCGCAACTTCGAGCATCTCTGATTTCTGTTTCCCAACTGTACTTGCCGGTGTGATAGTTCACGGTGACAGGGCTGTCCGTAACCAATGTACCTATTATTATTAATAAAATGCGTGTTGCTCACTTGTGTTTTCAATTCTCTAGTTCTCTGCTCTCTAACAGATGGCGGTTATCTTTCCAACCCTGCGCTGCTTTATGATTCCTATTCTTACCTTCTTTAGAGGTTTTTACATGTTCCACTGAAACACTTTCTCTACACAAGATGATTCAGAACTGTTGTATAATAATTAGTAAGGAGATGATTCAGAACAATTTTTGAGTAATTAGCAAGGAGATGAT